>CAWUFW010018720.1:0-211727 GCA_963921515.1 Calotriton arnoldi | reverse complement strand
GTGTATGATGACAGTGTTGGTCTGCCTGTTTGTGTTTGTGCATCTGCACCACTGCATTGGCATATCTTGGGTGTGCCATTGGCTGTATGTTGTTTGGTGTGTTTCCCCTGCTGTCCCTGGGACTCCTAGGTCATCGGTCAGCACAGTGATCATGGTTTGTGTGTCCCATTGCTGCCATGGTATGGTATCTGTTCACCTCACATCTGCTGTCTCCACAGGATATCTGCATTTGTGTGCCCATTGGTGCAAATATGTGGTTCTGCATTCTGATGGTCACTTCTGTCATTGTGTCATTGATGAATGTTGACGGTGTCAGCCCCCATGGGTGTTGTTTGTCTGCACATGGCCAAAGGAATGTCTCATTTGCACTGCAGTATTTGGCTCACCCAATTTATGTTGCAATGGGACACATACACTACTTTGCCACAGATGAGTTTTTGGTTCTGTGACCAGGAATGATCCATGCAGTTTGGCAGTTGCAGCTCTTTCTTTGTCAACACTTACCTTTTGGTCACTGTGATGATGGGGGTGTAGACCCCATTGCCACAATGGTCAAAATGTGCTTCAGCTATGGACCCCACACTTCCCTTTTGGTCACTGTGATGATGGGGGTTTAGACCCCATTGCCACAATGGTCAAAATGTGCTTCAGCTATGGACCCCACACTTGCCTTTTGGTCACTGTGATGATGGGGGTTTAGACCCCATTGCCACAATGGTCAAAATGTGCTTCAGCTATGGACCCCACACTTGCCTTTTGGTCACTGTGATGATGGGGGTTTAGACCCCATTGCCACAATGGTCATGGGCTGCTTGCATTGTGGGTGCCACACACATATATGTGTGGCACATGTGCTAGGGGGTCACATTGTATGTTCAAAGTCATGTTCGGTGTTGTAGGCATTTGACACAGCCTACACACGCTTGTCATGGTGGTGGGGGATGTCTTTATCTTGCATTCCCTAGGTTGTGGTGTGCTGGTTGTGTCATGCATTGTCCATCCTATGAGTGGGGGTGGTAGTAGTGGTAGGCATCCAGCCCCCCTGGGTGAGGGTGGTAGTCGTGGTAGGCATCCAGCCCCCTGGGTGAGGGTGGTAGTCGTGGTAGGCATCCAGCCCCCCTGGCTGAGGGTGGTAGTAGTGGTAGGCATCCAGCCCCCCTGGCTCAGGGTGGTAGTAGTGGTAGGCATCCTGCCCCCCTGGGTGAGGGTGGTAGTGGTGGTAGGCATCCAGCCCCCCTGGGTGAGGGTGGTAGTAGTGGTAGGCATCCAGCCCCCTGGCTAAGGGTGGTAGTAGTGGTAGGCATCCAGCCCCCCTGGCTAAGGGTGGTAGTAGTGGTAGGCATCCAGCCCCCTGGGTGAGGGTGGTAGTAGTGGTAGGCATCCTGCCCCCCTGGGTGAGGGTGGTAGTGGTGGTAGGCATCCATCCCCCTGGGTGAGGGTGGTAGTAGTGGTAGGCATCCAGCCCCCCTGGCTAAGGGTGGTAGTAGTGGTAGGCATCCAGCCCCCCTGGGTGAGGGTGGTAGTAGTGGTAGGCATCCAGCCCCCCTGGGTGAGGGTGGTAGTAGTGGTAGGCATCCTGCCCCCCTGGGTGAGGGTGGTAGTGGTGGTAGGCATCCAGCCCCCTGGGTGAGGGTGGTAGTAGTGGTAGGCATCCAGCCCCCCTGGCTAAGGGTGGTAGTAGTGGTAGGCATCCAGCCCCCCTGGCTAAGGGTGGTAGTAGTGGTAGGCATCCAGCCCCCCTGGCTAAGGGTGGTAGTAGTGGTAGGCATCCAGCCCCCCTGGGTGAGGGTGGTAGTAGTGGTAGGCATCCAGCCCCCCTGGCTAAGGGTGGTAGTAGTGGTAGGCATCCAGCCCCCTGGCTAAGGGTGGTAGTAGTGGTAGGCATCCAGCCCCCCTGGGTGAGGGTGGTAGTAGTGGTAGGCATCCAGCCCCCCTGGCTAAGGGTGGTAGTAGTGGTAGGCATCCAGCCCCCCTGGCTAAGGGTGGTAGTAGTGGTAGGCATCCAGCCCCCCTGGGTAGGGGTGGTGGTGCGCATTCAGGCCCCTGTGTGCATATGTGGCATTGGTGATGGGCATCCCGCCCCTATGGTGCTGCTGTTGCTGGTGTAAGTATATTCAGCATCCCCGTGTGTGTGTGTGATGTGTCGTGTACGTGTTGTATGTGTTTTGTGGTTGGTGTCTGGCTTACCTTCTGCGCCGTACACGTCCGTGCCTGTTCCGGTAGTAAATGTAGAATATTGGTATGATCGGGACGAAGGGATTCATGGTTGGTTCGTGTCGTTCGTCCTTCTCGTTGCTTCGCGTCGTCCTCGTCGCTTCGCCTCGTCCTCGTCGCCCGCGTCGTCCTCGTCGGTGCCGTGTTCGTCTCGGAGCCGTGGATCGTGTTGTGGCGCGAATCGGAGCTTATGTGCGCCTCTCCCGGATGCTTTGACGTGCCGTGCGTAGCGACGGGTTCGGAGCGTACGGAAAGCGCATCGTACTTGTCCGGCCGGACGGGGCTGCATTTTTCCTTCCGTGCGACTCGATTCCGGCGTTTCCGGATTCGCCTCGGTCGGAGAACAGGACCTGGTTTGGGTGAGTACGGCTCGGCCGGATTTTTTGCTGTTTTGCGCATCGTACTTGCTCGTTCGGTGTACTGTACGGATCGGTCGGGAAACAGGCTTTCGCATGGCTTTTTTCCCGACCGAATGGTATTGGGTGCGCCTCCGACCGAGATCGGAATCGGCCCCTTTAAGTTTTACCTTTGGGGAATTCCTTTCTCTGTCAGGTCTGATCATTGTCCCTTATTTCAAGTTTTCTCGTGTGCGGAGAGTGAAAGACTCACCCCTAGACTTAAGCGTTGGAGTGAGGGGTTGGAAGATTACAATTTTCAAGTGCAGTATCTTCCGGGCTCCTCCAATAAGGCAGCAGATTGCCTATCAAGACTCCCCATTGACTGTTGTAGTGATACATTAGACTGTGATTCTGTTAGTGTTTGTTGAGTCAAGGAACCTGCTATTCAAGAACTAGAATGGGAACAGGCCTCGTTGGAAGATGTGTTGCTTCCCGTTGTAATGGATTTTGTTGTTAAAGGGTGGCCTGATAGTAAGAAATTTGATTCTGACTTATTACCTTTCTGGTCCATCAGAAATGAACTCACTCTATGCCAAGGGCAACTCATGCGAGGCGAGAGAGTGATACCCCCTGATGCTTTGAGACCTAAACTGGTGAATCTCGCTCATGAGGGGCACCTAGGGAGAAATCTCACGAAGACCCGTCTCCGTGAGAGGTATTGGTGGCCTAGGATGGATAGCCATGTCGAGGAAGTGGTTAAGGAGTGTTGTCAGTGTGCCTCCAGTGATAAATCCCAAGTCACTAATACTGCTCCCCTGTCACCGGTTGAAGTTCCACGTGAGCCCTGGATCAAGCTTGGTTTGGACCTTATGGGTCCCTTTGAGCTTTTAGGTCCTTCAGAGCGCTTTGTAATTCTGTCTGGTGGACTATTCATCTAAATGGGTATCCACCAAGTGTGTGAGCTCTATCAGCACCAGGGTGGTTATTGATTTTCTTAAAGATGAATTTGCGTGTGAAGGCATACCTAGATTCCTCATCACTGATAATGGGGTGCAGTTCATCTCGCAGGAGATGCAGGACTTTTTGAGGGACTATGGCATTACTCATCAGAAAACCGCGCTCTATGCGCTGCAAGCCAATGGACTTGCTGAGCGCATGAACAGGGTAGTAAAGGCGTGTGTGCAGAGAGCTATTGATAGAAAGATTCCTCTCAAGGGTGTCCTAAGGGATACTTAGTGGGCACATCGTACTGCTCTAAATGCTGTGCTACAAAAGTCTCCCTTTCAGATGTTGAGAGGGAGAATTGCTCACTGTTCATAATGGATCCAAATGGAGCATGTCTCGCCTGGTGAAATTCCGGGGTGACAAGTCTTCATTTTCTTTATGTTCAGACTATTTACCTGGTCCGAATTTGCCAAAGAGTGTCCCTCCTCCGAGCTTTCATTTGCGAGGCCTTTCTCCAAGGTCTCGCTGTCCATCCAAACGTTATGAAGACTATGAAATGTATTGACTTCGTTGTGATGTTTTGAAGATTACGAGATGTTTTGATTTCTCTGTGATGTTTTCTCTGCTTCTTTTCGCTATGACTTCTTTGCTGCATTTTCTTATTCTTATACTTTCTTTGATCTTTTCTTCTTCCTTGTTCTCTTTTCTTTCTTTTTCTTTGTATTTTTAGTAAGGGGGATGTGTTATGGTCATTCTTAGAACTACTGAGTATGGTAGTTCTATCTCTATGGTAGCGTCTCGTGTGAGACGATTACTTTGAGATGAACTGGACAAGCTGACAACTAGAGTTGGTGGCTCTTCTGTAAAAGTAATAAAAGACTTTATGACTTACCTGAGAGTGTCTTCTCAACAGAGTTCTCCTGCAAAAATATATAGGTCCTGCTCATGATTGGCCCAGTGTACCATAGAGATAGGTCCCGATTCACAAAGGTAAACTGAGACGAAAGTCTAACTTTACGACTTTCGGTATTCACAAAGAGCATTTACGAGCAGTAAAGTTAGACTTTTGTCTCAGTTAAACTTAAGTTATGGTCTTAAGTTGAACTGAGACCGAATGCCCTTTGGGTCTCAGTTAAACTTATGACTAAAACCTAAGTTTAACTGAGACAAAAGTCTAACTTTACTAATCGTAAATGCTCTTTGTAAATAAAGAAAGTCGTAAAGTTAGACCTTTGTCTCAGTTTACCTTTGTGAATCGGGCCCATCGTCTTGATTGGGGCCATCTGGTGTCTGATGTCACAGTAGATCTCAAAACCCCAGCTGACATCATCAAACTAAGGATCAGTCTATTCTTGGTGATTGTTAGAGATGCAGGAATGGATAAAGAGAACGATTTTTCTCTATCTACACCTAATAGCCCCTTTAAATCGATTACCTTTCCTAACTGAAGTACAGTGCAGCTGGCTAATATGAACAGAAATTTGTGTAGCCCAAGAAGTAGCGGTGCTGCAGTGTTTTGAATTGCTTGCAAAAGATAGATGGGAAGACCCAGAAATATGCACATTGCCATTGTGAAAGCTTTCACTGTAATATGACAATTCATTAGCCATTTCCACCTATCGTCTCATCATTAATACATATTATAGGGGAACTATTTGGTGATAATTCTAATACTGGTGTGATTTTAGGTAAACGTTATAATCAGACTGTGAACTACCAATATATTGTGTTGAATAATATGTTATTGTACAAATTGAATTGCTGCCTCGCTTAGCAAGGAACACATATTAAGAGATGTATTTCATGTGCTAATTGCTCTCTGTGCCTTTGTGTCAATCCATCAGATGTCCTTCGAAATACAGTTTTTTTCATACACCAAGGTTATGTTAATTATCCTAAAGCATTTTTAAATACCTCCCCACATGACAAACTGATGCTGTATGCCACAATAACACTGAACCATGCTTGTCTCTTTATGATTTATTTACCTGGAGCGGGACTCACAGATGCTTCACTAGTGTGAGGGAACTAGGACACGTTGTTATGTTGCCACATAAGGAGGCCCAACATGTGAGACCCTTCCCCTAAGTAGGACCTTCATACCTGCTGAAGGACCCACAAGAGCACATTCAATCACCCTTAAAATTGCATTGCAGACCCCTCAGGCCACTTGAAGGCTACACAGATAAGAAGCACATTATACAACCATTTATTACTATTTACTCTTCATTTAGGTGTATATATATACCAGCTCTTCAGGAAGCAATTAAACTATTACCCTTAAATACAATTTTAGAAAGTCTGTATTATTTCACAGATAACTAAAATCATTTTAGTATTTGCTTTGTGTGCCTACACACCACTCAATCAGTTCTAGGCACTGGGGGCATAACGGACACCTCCGCAGTCCCTGCGGTGCACGGGCCCTGAGTCTTCTTTGCATAAAGGGGGCCCCCCTCAGCTTGTCAGCTCAAGTGCATGTGTATTGCCAGCGGCCCCCTCACCATCCCTTTCACGGGGGATCCCCTAGGTTTCCTTACACCACTGCTAGGTGCAACCCAAATGGAATTAGAAGAAAAACAGATAGTCACACCAAGGTCCTCAGTATCCAGACCCATTATGTTGATTATACGTTGGCCATCTTTAGGTTATTCTCTTCAGAAGATAGATGAAATGCAAGACTACATATTAGGTCACCCGCATACCCCCTCATGCAGGGGTAAGTGCTGGTATTCCTTCCAGCCAATTAAATGCACTTCAACGGCTTCATAACATAAAACATATAATTATTTATTATCATTCTAGATCTAGAAAGATCTATATTCCTGGTTAATTCATACCCCAGCCTGGACTGATTTTCTTCTTTTTTAGAGGTAGTGTCTATTTGTCTAGGCCACTCTCCCAAATAATAAATACATCAGCTGATGCGGACTCAAACTGAATAAAACTATATAACCATTATTGCGCACTCGGCTCAACACACATCTGACAATGCATGCTGGACACTCATTTCAGCAGTTTATATAAGCCAGTTAGGCTGCCTTATCATCAGGTACATTCTGCATCACCTTAAAAAGTTCTTGACTGGTGAATGCGGCTATTAAGTCGCCCCCTGCACATTTTATGAGATTAAAAGTGATAACTCTGGAGAGCCACTCGAGCGTGCACAGCAAGATGGCCGCCTCCCGCTGACGCTCCGTTTTTACCTACAAAACGACAATATAAATTGATGATTAAGGCATTGATTTTACTCACTTTTCCCCAGAACTTCGTTTGTGAACCTCAGCGCTTCCCTTTGGCAGGTTCATGGAAGCTTATTGAGCAGGGTTTGTGCTTTGTTCCTTTCTGCTGCACCTACCGGTTGCTCTGCTTCTGCTCTGCTGTTGTTTCCTGTCAGGAAGGCGGAGTATACCTCAGGAAAGGGCGAGGCTAAGGCCTAAAGCCACTCCTACAGTTTGTTTTAGCTGCTGCACATTTAGTATGGTGAATATCATTTAGTTCTGCTTCTTCAGCGCTATTTCTGGTGAGAATTACCTTTCATATATTTGATTATAATTATTTCAACAAAATGGAAGAAAAAAATATTTCTACTGGACATAACAAATGTAAACAAACTATTTCTCCTCCACCTGTCAAATCTAAAATTGTTGATTCCAATGAACCTTCTTTATCCACTCTGTTGGAGGAACTGCAGGCTATGCATTTAAATACAGATTCTATTGCATCAGAAATTAAAAATATCTGCAAAGACATGGCTACTCTTTCTATGAAAGTTTCTGATAATGCAATTAAAATTCAGGATAATAAAGCCAAAATTGATTGCTTCACACCTATGGCAGCAAAAATTCTAACAATGAGTAAGTTGTTGTTGGATTTAGAAAACCGTAATCGTCAATACAACTTATGTATTTTTAATTTGCCAAAAGATGTGGAAGGAAATGATTGTAGGCAGTATTTAGAGAAATTGCTGCCTGGCCTGTTAGAGTTAAAAAAAAATTGAAAAGTTTGAAGTAGACAAGGCACATAGAATTCTTTCTCACCGAAACCCTTGTCAGGGTAAACCACGACAAATGATATTTAAAGTTCTGCGCTATAACCATTTGGTGATGATTAGGAAGGCAGGTAGAGAAATTCCATCCTTAATGGTAAATGGAAATAACATCTACATTCATCAAGACTTTGCTAAGGAAACTGTTCATCTGGTTTCAAATATGGTCTTTTTGATCCTTCTACAATGAGAATTTGGAAAGCCGGTGTTTCGAAGTCCTTTCAACGACCGGAAGAGCTACGTACATTTTTAGACCAACTATCCCCATTATCTATGGATACAAATGCTACTGATACTTGTTTTTTTTCAGTTTTGGTTTTCAGTCTAATTTACCCTTCCTCTAACATTAGCTATGTGGGCATTTTCTGGGAAGTTTGCTGTTGGTTATGCGTGTTTCTGCAATTTTATTTATGTTTTGTGTTTTCTTATTTATGTTTGTCCTTGTCTTGCCTTCTATCCCTGTTTCTTTTTATATCTGAAGCTACTTTTGGTATATTATCTTTCTTTTTTCTGTCCTTTTCAATTGACTTTCCTCTCACATTATGGCCAATATAAACAATATTAAAATTGTTTCTTTGCATGTTAAAGGTTTAAGACATCCCTTTAAACGTGTCAAACTTTTAGACTATTTAGCAAGTCACAAAGCTGATATTTGTTTATTACAGGAGATACATATTGATGATATGGTTCTTGCATATATGCAGAAAAAATGGGTTGGTACTATGGTTTCTTTGCCTGCAGTTAATAAGAAAAATGGAGTGGCTATTCTTTTTGCAAAGAGACCACATTTTAAAGTTTTGAGCAAATTTTCAGACACAGAAGGTCGTTACATTATTATCAAAATTCAATTGGATAATACGCCTATTTATTTAGTTAATATCTATGGGGCAACAAATGATGACCCCACATTTTGGGCCCTCTTTACGACAGAGGTGCTCAAATTAGGTAATGTTACACTCATTATTGGGGGAGAGTTTAATTTAATAGGTGATTCTCTGTTAGATAAATCATCACAATCTAAATATCGCCCGCCTAAGGCTTTTTTTACCTTGAAGTCCTTTTTTAAAACAACTAAGCTGGTTGATATTTGGCGGTTACATTACCCAACTGAAAAATATTTTACTTTTTTCTCAAATCCTCATCATTCTTATTAATTACTTAATTATTTATTAGTTCCCCGACAATTAATTCATTCAATTTCTACTCCGTTAATACATAATATAGATATTTCTGATATTGCACTTATTTCAGCTGTTTTTCAATTCACCCCTACACTTTCTACTCAATCCAGATGGTGTATTAATACTCATACAGTTCTCAATGAACTTAATAAACCAAAACCTTTATCTGCACTTCAGGATTATTTTTCTTTTAACCCTGAGGGTTCTGTGTCTTTGATAACCCAATGGGATGCATTTAAGGTATATATTAGAGCTGTAACCATTTCTCTTATGGCTCATGAAAACAAATCTTTTAATGCTCCAATTAAAGATTTGGACAAACAAATTGTAAAGTTAGAGAGGCTATTTATCTCATCTAATGATCTCAAATATAAATTGCAATTACAAAAATTTGGTTACGAATTTAATTACATATTAAGTAAACAAGCAGGCCAAATTTTCTTTTAATGCTAATAGATCAGGTAGATTTTTGGCAAATTACTTGCGTATTAAAAAAGATAACAGTCATTTTACTGCAATTCATGGTGTCAATGGTAATTTTGCCTTATCCCATAAAGGTATAGTTAATGGATTTTTTTTACTTTTTATAACACATTTTATTGAATTTCCATGGTACAGTCTAGGCTGCAGACCGGCATTTACATATTGAAAACAAAAATGATTCGGATGTACCAAGCATGTATACCTTATTAACTGCAAAACATGTATATATAACAACAAAAACTTGGCGCAGACAGATCCAATACCCGTGCATCTTAGGAAGTTCAGCTGAGTACATGTATAGGCAATGATGAGGTACAATGTATGTAGTGTTGTGGTCAGGGGAATGCGGACAGGATCTCCCATCAGGGGGTCTTAGAGAAAAGGGGAGGTAAGTCTATACCCCGATATGTTGCCCATCGGGACCATATTTTCCTGTGTTGCTGGGGACAGCCTCGTGCTTGGAATACCGCAATCTCTGCTCCCATGCAACTGTCTAGGTCTTTTCTCCATTTCCCCAATGTCGGGGGAGAAGCCCCCTTCCATAACTGGGCAATGTTGCGCTTGGCAATAGTGAGGGCCAGGAAGAGCAGGTGCTGTTTATACCCCTTCCCCCCTATCCCGTCAGTGCTATGCAGTAGAAATAATTTTGGGTCAAATGGGAGATCCCAGGATAATACCCTGCCCAGGCAGGTTGATACTTTGCGCTAGAAGGGCTGTAGTGTGGTGCAGCTCCAAACTGTATGTATAAATGTTCCCTCTTCCCTTCTGCAATGTAAACACTGGGGGCATTGGATGACCCCCATCTTCCAGAGACGGAGTCGTGTATAGTACACACAGTGTATGTATTAGTTAATGGATTTTTAAACTATTATAAAACCTTATATAATAAGCCTCCTTCTGTGGACTCTTCATTGATTGATAACTTTTTGCGCAATTGTGGTTTACAGAAAATATAACAATCAGCCAAAGAGGATTTAGATTCACTGATTACTTTAGAAGGGATTACTTTGGCAATCAAATCCCTTAAACTTAATAAATCTCCTGGACCTGGTGGAATACCAGCTGAGTTTTATAAAGTTTTTGCTTCCCACCTCATACCTCACTTGCATCTGCTTTTTACCTCTTTTAGCTCTTTAGGAACAACTTCTGGATCGTTTACTGAAGCATTAATTGTTGTTCTTCCAAAACCTAACAAAGACCCTACTATTCTTTCAAATTATAGGCTGATTCCCCTAATAAATCAAGATTGTAAACTTTATGCTAAAATACTTGCAAACAGGTTGACCTCTGTGCTTGATTCTCTTGTACATCCTGATCAATCTGGTTTCGTGAAACTTCGATATTCTGCCAATAATACCAGGGTGTTACTTCATGCTATTAAGCAAGGACACACTTTGTCGATACCTTCTGGAGTGTTGGCATTAGATGCTGAAAAGGCTTTCGATAAAGTACATTGGCAATTTTTATTTTGAACATTAGCTGCGTTTAATTTTGGAGACTCATTTGTTCGCATGATATCTGCTCTTCATTCTAGGCCTTCAGCTCGACATTTTATAAATGGTCATATTTACAATAAATTTTCTCTTTTCAGGGGTACAAGACAGGGTTGTCCTTTGCCACCTTTACTTATCCTTCTGGTTATTGAATCTTTACTCACTGCTATTCGAGATTGTACAGGAATTGCTAGTGTTAATAGTAATGATGTTATTATAAAAACATTAGCTTATGCAGATGATGTTCTTTTGTTTATTAGTAATCCTATATCTTCCCTTCCTCCTTTCTTTGATATAATATTGTTATATTCTCAGATTTCTGGATATAAGTTAAATACCAACAAAACAGAATTTTTTCCTTTAAATGTTTATTGCACTCCTGACATGTTACCCATTCAAGATATAATTTGGCAAAAGGTGAAATTTAAATATCTTAGTGTTTTCTTTTCCCGTAGTATTAAAAAATCAATCTCATCAAACTGTGACAACATTATAAATTGTCCCAATGGTATTCGTCACATCTGTCATGGTGGGGAAAAATAGATTAAAATAAAATGGTCATTGCTCCCAAAATATTTTATCTCCTTGCTATGTTGCCGAGGTCATTTAATGAAAATGTTAATAAACTTCTTTCTAAATTTATTTGAAACAATGAAACTCTTCGTATTAGTTATAATAAATTGAAATTGGCAAAATGTAATGGAGGTTTGGGGTTGCCTGATTTTTTTAATTACCACAAAGCATTTACATTAAAGCAACGTTCTCTTTGGTTTACTCATTTTCAATGTACTAGTCCTCCTACCTGGCTTCTTATGGAAAAAGGATTAATGGTGCCATTTCCTCTGCCTGCTTTATTAACTATGTCTTATTCTTCAACATTACTTAATACATCTGTTATTTTAAAATTCACTAAACTGACAGTACACAATTAAGATTCGCTATTTCAATCTCCATCCTCCCATAACCCTAATAATATCGTTATGGTATAATCCGCAGTTGAAACTTTCCAGAAACGGACAATTTTGGAAGGCTTCCACAATGGCATGTATTTTCTTTCTTAAGGACATATATCATAATAATGCTTTTTTCTCATTTGCAGATTTTGAGCAAATATTTGGTTTGCCTTCATTTAATTTTTCTAAATATGAACTTTTCTGTAATTCTATTCTAGATTCCTTTTCTAATAATATTCCCTCAATATCCCCTTGGTGCCTACACCCCCAATAGATCCCTACGTTCATCAACAGCGAACCTGCTGAGGGTTCCCCGCACTAAGAAAGCCTCATGGGGTGACAGACGATTCACTGTCGCCACCGCCAAATTGTGGAACACACTCCCTCTCCAAATCAAGACTAGCCCGACTTTGCTCACCTTCAGGAAAATGATAAAAACATGGCTTTTTAGCCAATAGTCAACAGATCTTGGTTCATGCTTGCTGTCCGTAGCGCCGAGACACCCTTGGGTATTTGTGCGCTTTATAAATTGTATAAATAAAATAAAAATGAAAATAAAAAATACCTCTGATTTAGAAATTTATCTTCAAACAGTGAATAGCTCAGCTCATCCTCTATCCATAATCTATAAAAAAAAAAGCAAAATCTCCATGGAAATATTATCGACATGATATCTAACTTCTGGAATAAAGAATTATCTTTATCATTATCGCAATAATCTGGTTAAATGGTGTTTCTGGATGGCTTCCTGTGTCATTGTATCAAACCAAATTCTTATATTTTTTTTATTGTTTATGGACTCCTTTAAAGTTATTTCAAGCTAAGATTTTACATTCTCCTTGTTGTTGGCATTGCAAACTGCATACAGGTTCATTAAAACATATGCTTTATGAATGTAATATTGTTTTTCAATTTCGGAAAGGAGGAGTGGGATGTCATCCATAGTATATTTAACTTTTCTGAACCAATTTTGCATCTTATTTTGATTTGTATCTGTTGTTCTTTCTATGAATATATCTGTTCTGGAATGTAAACTTTTTGATTTCTTAATATCAGCAGCCTTAAAATCTATTACTGCTATTTGAAAAGATGCTTCATCATTATCACTCCATATATGGTAGTCATGGATAATTTTCACTAGAAGAGGTGCTAATGTATCTTTATCTGGTGTTATTTATAATAGTTCTGTGTATCATATATTTTGGAAGCCAATTGATGATTATATAGCTGTCCATTTTTAATGTCATTTATTTTTACTACTCTGTTCATCACTATACTTAAAAGGCTTTTATGGTTATTAATAGTAGCTTTGAGCTCAGTTTTTACATTGATGCTAATCTGTATTTCTCCTTTTCCTTTTTTAGTTATGGTTTTTATTTCCTATATATTGTAGACGTTGTTTTTTGTATAAAGGTACTGTTATTCTATTAATATTGTTATCGCTCCTGTATAAGTGTCTAGTTCGGTGCTATTTTTTGTGTTGTCGTTCTCTTATTATAAAAATTCAATAAAATATTTTGAACACAAAAAAAGTGATAACTCTATTCTCATTTGAAGTATCCGAGCTGAGGTGTGAGGTTTCCTACCACCAGTAACATAGAGTGAAGATTTCCATATCTTCTAATGTACTGCCTTGTCCAGTTCAGCTGTCCCACTGATATACTGGAAATAGGGCAAGGTCCACAATAGTGGTGAGTACAGCCAGTGTGGACACCACCTTATTTCCATGCTTAAAACATTATATCTAGAACAATGACCCTTGTGGCTTGCATGTCGAGAATATATAAAGGACCATCTTGGGAGCAAATAGCTTGCTTGCTAGCTTGAATGTCCATGTGGGACATGTTGGTGGCATGATTAGAATTTTAAGATCAAGTGTGTGCAGGTTAGAAACCACCATAGGGTGACGACATAGTCAACCATCTTGACCCATGCTTGAATTCCTAGAAAGTAATCAATTTATCTTCTTGAAAGACTGCTCGCTTGAATGCCTTCCTGGGATGTGGTGGTGGCACTGTGAGAACTTTAAGCTCAAGTGAGAGCAGGTCTGAAGTCACAATGGGGTGGAGGCATATGTCAATCATCCTGACCCATGCTTGCATGCGTAGAAAGTAATCAATTCAGGAGTGCTGACAATGCGATATGGAGAAAAATGTATAGGCTTGTTCTTTGGGATACTACTTATGCCAGTGGGTCAACAACACCAATGATCTCCTTCAACATATTTATAAAATAGAAAATAAATCAGATTGGTTAATATTGATTATAACATATAGGTTCAAAATAGATGGTTTCGCCTAGCACCTATACCACAGCTTCATAAACGTAATTAACACTAAGTATTAGTAAGCTCTTGCCAGGACATTGTACTCTTGCTTATATAAAATACTCTGTCCCATAGAACTGTAGGATTGGCTCCTGAAAAGACATATCATTGCATCCGTACTTGCTCCTTTTGCTCGGAGTTTAGCCTTTTCTCATAGACAAAAAATTCCATGTATTGACTCCCATGTTAACAGCCTACAATCAAGGGGAGTGTGTGAGCTGAGCAGCAGCTCCATTTCCCCTCAGCACACCAGTTGCAGGCTAAGTTATTGGGCTGGGACCAGAGTCACCTGAACAGGTATTTCTCCTCCCCTCATGCCTTACACAGGTTGAGGAAGAGAATGCCAAAGAGCCATCTTCATTTGATTCTCTCCAGCTTCTGTGAGCCCAAGTAGCCGAAACAGTGAGGCAGACAGCAGGGGGCCAATTCCGATTCGGGCCGGAAATCTCTGCGACCGAGCTGGACTCGGAGAGATTTCCGACCGAATCGGACTCTAGCAGTCCGACCGAACGAGTACGATGCGCACGTATGCTATCGGACTCGATTCGGTCGGACTCCCATTGAAGTCAATGGGAGCCAGTCGTACGACGCGTACACGGGCTCCCATTGACTCAATGGGCACGACGCGAACAAGGGTGCCCCCTACAGCGTGTTCGCGTCGGTGCGGGTCGCGCCGTACATGCACGTGTAGGGGGGACCCATGTGTCCCCCCTGTGTGCGACTCGCGTGCCTACGCTTCCAGGGGGGTCCGACACGGACCCCCAAAGTGCGGCTCCGACAGCTCCTTGGAGCCGGACTGCGCGAGTCGGTCGGAGCGGTCGCGATGCGCATCGTACTTACCCGGCCGGGGAACGTCTCCATAGCGCGGTGCGAGTCGTCCCCGTGCGAGTCGGTCGGAGCGGTCGGGTCCTGCGAATGAGTCGGTCGGAGATTTCGCGAGCGCACGCATCGTACTCGCTCGCCCGGACGCACGTACGAATCGGTCGGGAAATAGGGCTCCGAATCGGATCCGGTAAAGCCGAATCCGATTCGGAGCCCTACCGGCCGAGATCGGAATCGGCCCCCAGGTGTTTTTTTGCTGTCACATTTGAATCTGCTGTGTGTGTGTCTGCTTACGGTTTCCTTTTTAAAAACTGTACTAAAGTGACAAAAAGACCAAAATTGCCCTCCGAAAAATGAATCCAAAACCTAGCATAAGTGCATAGAGGCTGCTTAATATGCATGTTAAATTGTGTTTGGTAATCCACTTAACATTTGTGTTTGGGGTGGTAAGAGAAGGATTTTAAATAGTGTTATCTTTTTCAAGTAGGTTTAAATTAGGCCTGTTCAACCTGCAGTGTTGAAGAGGAACTGAAAAGTGTGGTTTGTGCCAATCTGCAGCCAAAGAGATTGTGAGCTGAGCAGCAGCTCCTTCTCCATAAGCACACTAGTTGCAAGCTAAGTGACTGAGCTAGGCCCAGAGTCACCAGAGCAGGCCTTCCTCCTCCCTTTCCACTTTGAACAGCCCCTTAAGTTTAGGGTCACCCTATCTATAGAGGTAGGATTTCTATTGTGAGTTATCAAATCTTCCCCCTGTTTTGCTGCTAGCGCTTGGATGCCTTAGGGTAGCTATGCGCTTAATTAATGCTTGTTAACAATAATAATAATAATAATAATATTGGATTTAGGGCTTAGACCTTGGGTTCCTAATGGTTCAAAGGGCTATGGCTAGTATTGGCTGTAGAATGTATAGCTTGACCTATATTGGCTCCCATGGTTAGGTTTACTATTGGCTCTAGGACTTAGGGCTTGGGTTCCTATTGGCTTCTATGATTTGGGCCACTAGTGGTTTTCCAGGGTTAGGGTTTCTATCATCTCTAGGGCTTAGGGTTTGGTCTCCTATTGGCTCCTAGGGCTTGGGTTCTCATTGGCATAGGTCACATGATTACAATTAATATTTAGGGTTTTAGTCATCCAGATAAAGGGTTTCAGGCAAAGGGTGATGTCTGTTTGGGTCGGTTAGGGCCTGGAAAGGGCCTCAGGCCGGAAACTCTGCTTATCCACCTTTAAAACTACAGGTAAGCAATCAAACATTTACACAATCTATGTCTATCATTTTGATAGACTCACTAAATACTATCTATCCTAAATACACACCCCTCACATCCATTAACAGGATGAACATAACTACTGCTGAAACATCCACATCACCCATATAAAATCTTCAATTACTAAACCAAATTCGGGCAAAGGGTGATGTCTGTTTGGGCCTGGAAAGGGCCTCAGGCCAAAAACTCTGCTTCTCCACCTTTAAAACTAAAAGATAAGCAATCGAAAATTTACACAATCTATATCTATCATTTTGATAGACTCCAAAAGGACCACTTATCCTAAATAAACACCCCTCATATCCATTAACAGGATGAACATAACGACTGCTGAACTGGCCACATCACCCCTTTAACTTCTTCAATGTTAAAACCAACCTGCACATCTACAATACACAACCTACTAAAAACAAGAGACTAACTATAAACCCACATCTCAAACAACTGACAAACACACAATATCACTTGTCAAGAGAAATATTTGGTGCCATGCAGCAAGACAACCTGCTGCGCTGTGTCAAATGGAGAGGGCAGAAATGTGCCATATATAGTAAGATATGGCACATTCCTGCTCTCCCTCTGAGAAGCGCATGTAGGAAGAGGAACAAATTGAGGAGAAATAAACATATATCTCTTTGTTCCTTCCCTGGGATGGCATGCCATTTGACACATTCCCAGGTTTACTAGTATTAGTAAATCTGGGAATGCACAGAAAACCATGAGTGGATGCATGAGAATACCCATGCTCCACCCAAGGAACACCTTCCCAGGGAGGAGTAACGCAAGGCAGAGACTTGCACTGCCTTGTGTTTCTCCAGATTTACTATGCCATGCAGAGCCAAGGAAGGTGGCTCTGCATGGCATAGTAAACTTCACTGAAGGGCTTGCGTTGCCCTTGCGTCAGCTTGTGTGATGCAAGCGTGAAGCAAGCCCTTGATAAATCTGTCCCTAAGAAGGTGCAAACATATGATTAATATGTCCCTGTTTTCCTCTCACACTACACCACACATCTCCCTCAAAGCACCATGACAATAAGAGGAAAGAAACACAACATCAGTGCTTACTCTTCAACATAAGATCCATGAACAAAAACCTTTTAACATTTTTGACCTACTCTCAGAAACCACACCAGACTTCACTTTCATTACAAAAACATGGCTCAGCGAAGACATTGCATCCAGATTCCACAAAGCCATCCTACTTGAATTTAGCAACAACCAAAATCGTATTAGCAAAATTGGAGGAGGCCTGGCTATCATCCATTAAAAAAAATCACTAAAAATAACACACATCAAAAACCAGACCATGGACGAGTTTGAATCCTTGATGAAAATATATCATCCCGCTCCAACCAGCACTTATTCCTTCCTCTTAATATATAGACCACCACCCAGCAATGCAAACTTGGAAGATGTCTTACTAGATGCAGTGACCAAGACCCATCAGAACCACCCAAACCTCTCAATTGTAGGAGACCTCAGCATATGGTTTCACAAGAAGAATCTAACCACAACTATCACAAGCAACCTTGGGGCATTCAATCTCCAACAAATTGTTTCCAGCCCAACTCAGTTCACTGAACATACACTGGATATTGTATTTGCCCCTTTGGGACAGGCAATGGTTACAAACAACTCCCCAGTAAGCTGGAGCAACCACAACATCATCACCTTCCAGATGAGCACACCTATCAACGAAAAACTTCAAAGACATCAAAAACAAACAATAACAAACATTCATGCAGACAATGGAAAGATCAAAATTTCCACAAACCCAACTCCCTTCTTGAAAGAACCCCAATAAATAAGTGACCCCAAGACATGCACACCTTCTACAATTGAGTGTCCACTGTACTGAACAAACTGAATAAACAATAAAGATCACATTCAGGGCTGACCAGAAAAAAGAACACCACATGGATAATGACAACATTAGAACAATAAAAACCTGACTCAACATACTACAATGATAGTGGAGAGAATCAAGAAAGCAAAAAACAAAATCACACTACGCCGCAATTAATTGAGACTAAAGAAGAGCTATGAGAACCACAAGAAGACAACACTACTCCACACATATAGCTGAAACTGACTGTCCTTTCAAGGAACTCCACAAAATTCTAGTAAAATTCTACAATCCTGAGTGCTAAAACACAGAAACACTAAAATCGCAAAACAAAATCTCATGGAATTGATCTAAAAAATTAGAAGATTACCTCAAAGAAAACACAGACAACACCACTCTAATACATGACCCAACCAAAATTGAAAGAGGCGAAAGCAATCTTCCATTACTATATACTTTCAATACCCTCTCAGAAAAGATCAACATTATCATCACAAGCAGACCATCTGGATCACCTCCAGACCCACCCCCTCCAAAAATATTTAAATATATCCTTTGCCCAACATTTGCAGAAGAGGTAGCTTAATGCTTACTCACCAAGTCCCTGGAACTAAGTTCATTCCCATCTGCGCTAAATACCTTCTGTCTTCCGCCTTAGACCACTTCTGAAAAAATAAATCTTGACCTTATCAGATCCAGCAAACTACATGCCTATATCAAATGGACCACTCTCAGGAAAAATATTTCAAAGAGCTGTATTTATCCACCTTTCTAAATTTTTAGAAGAAAATGAGTGACTTAATGTTAGACCAACCAGTATGGCTTCAAACCAGGCAGAGGCACAGAGTCAACCATCATATCCATTTGGTAAGACTTAAAACTCACGGTCGTGGGTTGCTTGTAGCTGATCTATTGCTTCTGGATTTATCAGCTGCATTTGACACCCTCCACCACAACACTCTACTCTAAAGATGGCATCATCTCAGAGTATGTGAAAATGCTGTAAATGGATTGCTTCTTACTACAGAGGCAGACAAAGTGTAGTTTACCTACCACATTTCACATCAGCTCCTTACACCCAAACGTTTCGGGTTCCTTAAGGGTCCATCGTATCCCCTCTATTGTTTAACATTAACCTAAACCCCTTTCCAAATCTGATTAAATAATTCAACTTCAACAGTTGCAACAATGCAAATAACACCCAAAGCATTCTAAAACTGGATGTCCTGGAAGAGTTCTAAAACTCAAAACTTGAAAACTGTTTTCAAGCCAAAAATACATGAATGATGGGTAACCATCTAAGTTCAACACCACAGACAGAGATTATCTCCTGCGGACAATAGCAAAAATACCAACCTACCATCATATGGTCCAAGGCACTTGAGGCCCCTCCAATGACCCACACACAAAAGGCGATGGGAGAAACGTTTGCAATTTGTCTAACCACAGGCAATCACTTGGGGTAGCATTCCAACTCATTGATATTTTGCCCGCAATGCGACCTCAGATTCAACCCAGCTCTATGCAAATTAGTCCAGCATGAACTGCCAAGTAAGTAGGGGCAGGCGGAGCTCACAGAGTTTTACTCCGCTGAATTGGGCAGTTACATGTAAACTCCGCAAGGTTCCACGGAGTTCCGCGACTGGGAGGAAATTGGCACATCGCGCTGCTCATGCTGATTTTTAGAGGTTGAAGCTTGTTCTGTGCAGAAAAATCAGTGTGAACGGCACCACACAGTGCGCCAGAGGTAGCTGCTTCTTTGCTGCTGCTCGAGTAGATTTTCTACTTGAACAGCAGCTTTTTCACCGCAAACGTTCACGACTGCCCGCATTGAGAAAATCTCACCGGGTGCCCTCCTAGTGACTGAAAATGGCACTAGGGAACGCCAATTCTTGCTCACCAACTTACCATTGGCAAGCTGCATGCGAGAAAAAACTCCACCACGCAGCGGCTGGCAGAGTTTGGCCAGAACTCCACGTAAAGAGAGTAACGCGGAGTGGCCAAAACTCCAGGAACCCCGCTGGCGAAGCGGAATTTATCTCCCACCCCAACAAGTAAGATCCACTTTGAACCAGAACACTATCAGCCCAAGTCCAGCTTCAGCCTGATTAGGCCTCTTCAGTCAGGTGCAGCTTGGTTCCAGTGCACAGTGAGCAAGGGACCAAAATCTGGGAATACCTCTGTACCCACTTAGAGAGTTACATAGAGCACACAAAATGTGAGGTGGCATGGTGGGCAGAAGAACGACAGGTTGAAATGCTAAACAATTTGTGTGTTTGATATAACCCCCCTCCAAAACCAACAAGAGAAGCCAGGAACCTAACAGTAACAATGGATTCATACCTGTGCTGGATACCACACATCAACAACGTCAGTTACATTTAAGTAATGCAGACAAAACAGGGCACTGCGCTCCAGGCTTGCACCACAAATTATACCAGCTTACCACAAGAAACCTGCCACTTCGTTTTCAGTACATGCCGCCCAGCTCTTGAATTCACTACTAGTCAAGATTTGAAGCATCAAGAAGTATTTACACTTCAGAAGACATTTGAAAACATGCCGATTTCCAAGACAACTACATCATCCCACAAGCCAGAAATAGAACCCAGAAATATAATTGCACCTTCAAGTTCTATCTACATTTCACAGTCCACAGATAAGGAACAACCCAGCCAGAAAAGTACTTTCTATATCCAGGTAAGTTAGGAAGGGCTGACGTATGGTTTGCATGGGTATCATATGGTAATGGCGATTCACATAAAACCCTTCTGGCCCACACCACCACAAACACCATAATGCTCAAAAGTTGGGAGCCTACTCTAGCTTAATCCTCTTACACTCACAAAAGACATATCTGCTACAGGTCTTGGCCATCACCTGCTACTGTACTAGCTAATACACTAGAAATCACCAACCAAACAGGCGTGGTATAATTGAAGACTTCTGTCACATACTGCTGGCTAATCTAGTGCACCAAGCAGGTCCCAAATAGATACAAACTATGACCACTTTTTTACATCTCACAATGACAGTCAAATAGGGGATAATAGCAACAAAGTCCATTCCCGCAGATCTTCCCACCAATTTCTCTCTAACCTTGCCTGCTCCGGGCCACAAACTTTAAATACAATATCATATTGAACAACTCAGTGCAGTAACCAACTAAGTGGACTATGACAATAAATATCATAAAGGGACCTGCATAGCTGCTCAAAGCTGCCAGCTTACTAAAATCTTAAACTGTTAGTCTATCTCTCACACCTCTTCATCGATTACACTGCTAAGTGATGTGTCCGATAACATGATAACGACACCTTTGTAGTTGTCAATGATGACATGGAAACACTTCCCACATAGAATCAAAATCAAAGACAATACATTTCCAACCACCAGCCTTATTTAGTGTAGCTTGCTGTCCATGTAGGCAAGCGCTTCAGTGCCCCACATAGTGGTAGCAGGCATTATATAAATGCTGCACTACAGCTGTTATCCCCATTCACCTTCATTGCCTGTGTGGTGAATGCAGATGAAGTCTTATTTGAGACCAGTATTTATTGTGTCCCAGTTCACCTACC
This sequence comes from Calotriton arnoldi, assembly GCA_963921515.1. NCBI lineage: Eukaryota > Metazoa > Chordata > Amphibia > Caudata > Salamandridae > Calotriton > Calotriton arnoldi. Next base: position 190,236 of record CAWUFW010018720.1, on the reverse strand, counting down.
TGTTCTGTACTGGTCTTTTGACATATATTGCCGGTCTGGTGCAGTGCTGGAGGTGATCTTGATGTGTCTCTGCTTTGGTCATTCCTCATGGGGTTGCTGGGTTTCTTGTGGCAGTTTCTGTTTTGCTAAACATACTTCCCTATCTGAGCATGTCTTGTGAGCTTTACATTTATTCTTTTTTCAATTTATAGTCTTTATTTCGATCAATTGAGATCATAAAAGACAGTAACAATATACACACACAGCAATCAGTTAAAAATGAGACATTAAAAGATGAAAAGTTATAAAATTATGAAATTTGCCCAAGAAAAGAAAAAAATGATTACTATTCACAGATTTAGACAGAACAAATTTCATAACAGTTTACCGTGTCATAAAAATAAGTTTAAACTAGAATCGCATTATGAGACTAAAAGATTTTTAAAATATACAATCTGCTATATATTTCATACTACTGTACAATAAAATTCCACACTTTGATTCGTCCTTTACTTGCCCGGGGTTTCACTGTGATCAGCGGTATTATCATTTTTTCCCCGAATAAAGCCACGCCCAACTCAAGAATCGCGCAGTACGGACAAAAGTGGTCGAGGTAGGAACAAACTTTGTAGTAAAACAATATATAGTAGCAAACACAGATGGTTCTAAACATGGGTCCTATTTATTTACTTCATTGGACCAAACAAATGCAATTTATATTCAAAGCATTGGTTACTAATGGCAATAACACTGCTCATTAAAATGCAATATATTTACAGTGCTCTTGGTGCGGTTGGGAAGGAAGGAAGGGAGTGGGTGTTGAAGTGGAGGACAGGGAAAAGGTGTTTGTGACATATATACATCAATGTTGCATGAAGACAAAACTTTTCCAGTCTGAGGTAGGTCAAATGTTCCTGAATACACACATAGCTTTATGGGACAAGTATATTTTAAACAATGTCGCCAGAGTTTGTGTCTGTAGGTTGTCGACGTTTCGACCCCTGTTTGTAGGAAAAGTCGGTGTCCTTACGGTGGGGTCTTCATCAGGACTGAACTGTGAAGAGCACCTATGAACAATGATAAGACTGTATAAGGGCGAAGTAATGTGATCGTGTTTGCTACTATCAACACAGGTGATGAGTACCTACTTGTATTACGTGACGGGATGCCTCCGTCAGATGCTAAAGGTGGGCTTGGTGTAAGCTCCTGAAAGGAAGAGAGGGGAAACTTAGAAAATTGCTGATTGCATCAGCTCATCTCAATGCCTGGGAGCGGAGGACAGGTACCTATTCCGCCTTGTGTTAACACATGCAGCGCTTGGTCAGTGGCTTGCAGTATGCTGGGAAGTCAGTCCCATGAGATCTATCGATAAAAATGGAAGGCGGAATAAGAAGGTGCGCTGTACACAACGGGTGTCTAATGGTCAAAAAGACTCATGCAGCAAGTCGTGGTAAGTGACTAGGTCATCGCGTGGTGGGTCGTGATCCTAGTGGCACTAATGACAGGACCGCAATCTAACAATGTAGGATGTTAAATTACTGAAAGGTGAGTTGTAGAATAATAAAGAGTTAAAAGTGACGGATCGTCACGTCATGATGTAATCGTACGGTAAGACCCCCGTGGAGACTGGTAGGACTTAAGCTTCAATAAGCGCATAGGGAAATCTAACAGCTCGTGCTCATTAGAATAGACACATGCTCGCGGTGTAACTGTTATCCGACTGGGGGTGCTGGAGGGGTGTGAAGAGTACTTCGGGCCCTGGGTATCGGTCTAGGCAGAAATGATTAAGTGGTCGTCTAACACGCCCGCCGTAAAGTAAATCGAGTCGAAAATAAACTGTGAGCCAACCGTGAGTGCGGAGCAAACACGTATAAATGCGTATGGCTCGGATGCTGTCATTAGACAGATGGGATGGAAATGATTCATGCTCGTGGTGTCGGCGATTAGGCATTTACCGGGCTAAGAGTGCATGTGGAGTGTGAAAGGACGCCTGAGGATCACGGAGACAGTGGTTGAATATTACTTATTAAGTCGGCCGTAGTGAATCATTAATGTATTGTGAGCCAACCGTGAGTTATCAAAAAGCTGATCTCTGCCGCCCAAAACACGTAAAACCCGTGGCACGCTTACCTGTCATTCCTGGCGCGAGCTCCGAATGAAGGCAGAGCGCTGGGAGGAATCGTGTTAAAAGTGAAGTTAGACGTGACGTACGTGCACGTTCACTGTTCGCTTCGTCAGGGGCTCGTCTGGGACTAACCAATCATGTACAAGTGGGATGAAATCGCCTGGTCATGCTCGCTAGCGGCGAGAGAGTGTATGGAAAACTTGGTGTATGATCAATGGGAGGGGATGTCTACAAAATACCCTTTGGTCCAGAAGGGCAGTGTGCGCAATTACTGTGTCATGTGCCGCGTTGAGGAGGCAGTATGGTATTCGATAGATACCGGCAACCATGCATAATAAGACTAGCATTTACATAGTTATGTTCAACAGAAAGCAGGCAGCAATACACAGCATAATACCATCAAGTTCGAAACACGGCCATGAGGGCAGAATGCAAAGTTACAACATGCCGGATTCTTGGCAAGGTTAAATGTCAAGCATCGTGTATAGAAAACATGAACATGATATCAGAAGTGTAATCGCATAACACGGTATCATGTAATTAAATTACAGTATCCTGAATCTTGTCACGTTGTCGGTGTGACTAAATGCGAGCCCATCATTTGTATAGGTGTTATATACTTGAATATGACTGTTTACAATAAGCATGGCAATTCAGGGATGAAACAGGATCTATTCAGGTGTTAGACCCGCCAATTGGGCATTGGTGCCATCGAGTTCGTTTAGTCCGTTATTTACTGTGTCCAAAAGGTACATAAGTTTGCATTCTCTAATGTTCAAGATAGGCCCAAGGTCTCCACCCCGTGGTCCCAATGACATTTTTTCAAGTACCAGCCATCTGAGGGATTCAGGTGTGTGCGAGTGTGCCCTAAAGTGTTCTACTAATGGGGCACCTGGAGTATTGCACCGTATTCTGCTGCAATGTTGCAGTATCCTCGTCTTGACTTTCTGTTTGGTTTGTCCCACATATAGTAGATTGCACGGGCACAGGATGGCATAAATGACGTCACTTGAATTACAGTTGGTAAGTGTCTTGAGTTGAATGGTGTGTTGCTTGTAACTGAAGGACTTCGTTTCGATTGCCATTTTACACGCCTTACATCGTGTACACTTGAAATGGCCCACTACTTCTGGAAGGTTCCACATCGTTTGTATAGTGAGTTCAGGTGGTGTTTCAAGGAGCGAACGAACTACATGGTCTCTGATATTTTTAGCTTTTTTGAAGGCATGCATAGGAGGTTCCAATATTTCAAGGTCATCAGCTATGAGCTTCCAATGTCCATTGATTATTTTCTTGAACTCGTTACTTCTGGTGCAGTATGTTGTAACACAGATCATTCTGTTGGTACTGGGTTTGAATTGTCTGGGCGTGATGAGTGTCTCTCTATCGTAATACCAGGCTCGTTTACGGGCTCTTTTGACCAGTCTACGGGGGTACCCTCTCTCCATCTCTCCATCAATCGTGTGATAAGGTCATCTGATTCCCGAAAGTAGTCTTCCTTCAAGGAGCAGTTCCTCCGAACCCGGAGGAACTGGCCGAATGGTAGATTGTCTCGTAGGCTTCTGTTGTGATGGTTGGTATACCTCAATAGGGAGTTCCTTTCTGCTGGCTTCCTGTATAGTGATGTGTACAGGTGGTCGTCCTTGGTTCTGATTGTAATATCCAGAAAATCGATGCTGTGTCTGTCCCAATGGATGGTGAACTTAATGTCTTGAGAGCAGGTGTTGAGCCACTCGAAGAATCTTTGTAGTTCTACTTCATCCCCTGACCAGATCAAGAGCACATCGTCTATGTACCTCCGCCAGTGTGTGACATTGTCTTTGAATGGATTGATGTCAGAAAAAATATGTTGGTCCTCAAAATTATCCATATAGAGTATAGCTAGATCAGCTGCAAAGGCTGCCCACATAGCTACTCCTTTGGTTTGGATGAAAAAGTCATTTTGAAAGATAAAAAAATTCTGCATCATGGCCACCTCGAGGAGTTCCACTATGAATTCAGTTGGTACTTTGGCAGGTTGGGGTCTTCTGTCCAGAGCTTGTCTCATTATGCCCAGTGCAGGTTGTTGAGGTATACTCGTGTAGAGTGATGTGATGTCTAATGTGGCCAATAGCTGGGACCCTGGGTCAAATTTCATTTGGTTCACCAGAGTGATGACCTGCATGGTGTCTCGAAGATATGTTTTTGTTGCTACAGCCAGAGGTTTCATGAAGAAGTCCACGTATTTACATACTGGTTCGAGGAGCGAACCACACCCTGAAATGATGGGTCTTCCTGGAGGTGACTGTAGGTTCTTGTGGACCTTAGGTAGGGTGTATATAGTGGGTAACCGAGGTTGGTTGTTGTTGAGGTATTGGAATTCATGTTCTGATAAAAATCCGCTCTCTCTACGCTTTTCGGTTATGTGCTTGATTTGTCGTCTGACGTCTTTGGTTGGGTCTGTTGGGACAGATCTGTAGCTGATCCCATCACGAAGTTGTGAATATATTTTGGTTTTGTACTCGTTGGTATTTTGAACCACAATGGCATCGCCCTTGTCTGCTGGCTTGATGACTATGGTTTTGTTGTTCTTCAGTGAAGTAAGGGCTTGTCGTTCTCCCTTTGAGATGTTATGCTTGACATAAGATTTGGTTGAACATGCCTTCAGGACCTCACGAGTGACCACACTTTCAAATGTTAAGATTTTGTGAGACATCGTGTGGCTGGGTGGCATGAATGTTGATGGTGGCCGCATGCCAGTGGTTGATGTTGGTTGTGATGGGACAGAGTGTCTGAAAAAATGTCTCAGTCTTACTTTGCGAAAGAAGCGGTGTAGCTCCGCCCTGATGTTGAAACGGTTGGGGAAAGATGTCGGTACAAAGGATAGTCCTTTAGTAAGAATGCTAGTTTCGTCCTGAGACAAGGGGTATGTAGACAAATTGATGATCGGGTTTGAATTCCTTACTACCATCTGTATGTTCTCCGTCTGGTGTTGATTTCCCCGTGGTTCTCTGGTTGGAACCTCACCTGCTTCTGGTTCTGGTTCTGTCCCTGTTGTTGACCTGTTTCCCACGTTTGCTGGTGCTGACCACGTCGAGATGGCCTTTAGCATCTGACGGAGGCATCCCGTCACGTAATACAAGTAGGTACTCATCACCTGTGTTGATAGTAGCAAACACGATCACATTACTTCGCCCTTATACAGTCTTATCATTGTTCATAGGTGCTCTTCACAGTTCAGTCCTGATGAAGACCCCACCTTAAGGACACCGACTTTTCCTACAAACAGGGGTCGAAACGTCGACAACCTACAGACACAAACTCTGGCGACATTGTTTAAAATATACTTGTCCCATAAAGCTATGTGTGTATTCAGGAATATTTGACCTACCTCAGACTGGAAAAGTTTTGTCTTCATGCAACATTGATGTATATATGTCACAAACACCTTTTCCCTGTCCTCCACTTCAACACCCACTCCCTTCCTTCTTTCCCAACCGCACCAAGAGCACTGTAAATATATTGCATTTTAATGAGCAGTGTTATTGCCATTAGTAACCAATGCTTTGAATATAAATTGCATTTGTTTGGTCCAATGAAGTAAATAAATAGGACCCATGTTTAGAACCATCTGCGTTTGCTACTATATATTGTTTTACTACAAAGTTTGTTCCTACCTCGACCACTTTTGTCCGTACTGCACTATTGACCCTGGTTGGGTAGTATGTAGGGTTGACCCCTTTAATACTTAACAACTCAAGAATCGGGCAACAGCTATGACAGTCGGTGTGGTTGTGTCGGTCAACAATATTCTCAGTGCGACGGCACTAATTCTAACACCCATGTTCCTACATAGGGGCTTCAACCATTTTCGTCGCGGCATCTGATAAGCCTGACAAACAAATAAGATATGGGAATAGGTCTCCTCATGCTCCATACACGACTTACATTTATTGTCGTTAGAGTTACGCCATTTGCGTGTAAATACGTTTGTGGGTAGCGTACCCACCCGAAATTGAAAATAAAGGCGTCTATCCCTGGGTTTGGAGATAACGTCCCAATAACTCCCATAGTGGGGGCATGGCTTGTGCTCTAAAAATGTCCCCGTCAATGATGATGATTCCGGGGACAGTGAGTTCCTCCTTCCCACCATGGACCAATAAAGCTCCCTCATTTCTTTTTTAGATGGAAACTGCTGGCCCTCTGGGTCCTCCCATAAATGGCGCACACCCATATTTGTGAAAGTTACTTTGATGTTTTGTAACCATTTTATTTTGCAAGATGTATCGGATACCCATACATCTTTCAGGGCAGTTGCATAATGCTGCAGCTCAGGAGTGGTCCACAGTCTACGCCAATATGCTATGGGGCGAAACCTGGCAACATCTTCCAGTCTGTTACACCCTAAGTCATAATAGACTGGCTTCAATGGGGTACTCTGTGGAACACCAATGATTTTTCTCAAGAATTTATTTTGAGCTAGGGTTAGTGACGTTAAATTATCGAATCTCCAGAGTTCCCGCACCATAGGTTACTGAGGCAATTACCTTGGAATTGTAAATCTTAAGTAATGGGAGCATGGGTTGAGTCAATGAAGACTTATGTTCTTTCAGCAATGCTCCAGCCAAATGACAATGTTTAAGTACCAAAGTATCGATCTGTGGCTTCCAACTAAGCTTATTCCTGAGCGTTATCCCCAAATAATTGAAAACATCAGTTTGGTCGAGCATTACATCATTAAGAACCACCCTTCCCTTAATGGCCCGGTGTTTGTGAAGTATCATGAACTTTGTTTTGTCAGCGTTTATCACCAGGCCGCGATCATTACAAAATCCTTCAAATCTCTTTAGTGCCCTCTGCAGGCCACTCAACATTTTTGAAATTATGAGAGTGTCGTCTGCAAACATGAGTATAGGTATTTTTGCTCCCGCAAGTGATGGTGCATCTGTTGGAAATGAGGAAAAATAATCAACGACCCCGTTAATAAACAACGAAAACAGACTTGGAGCCAAAACACACCCTTGTTGTACCCCTTTCTCTACCGGGAATTTACTGGTTAAATTGCCCGGAGTACTCCAGCGAACTTGGGCATAATTCTCTGCATGAAAATGCTCCATTAAAGATAGTAACTCAGCTGGCATACCCAGGTCCGCAAGAACCTTCCAGAGTTTAGTACGAGACACTAGGTCGAAGGTGGATTTTAAATCTACAAAGGCGGCATAGATAGCTCCTCCCGCCAGCACAACAACTCGCCAGTATATCATGATAAACCGAAAAACCTGATCTATCGTGCTCACGTTTGTGCGAAACCCTGCCTGAAGTGGAGTCAATATGTCCATTTCAACAATCCAGTCTTGAATCCTATTTAGTGCCATTCCTGCTATTGTTTTCTGGATGGCATCTATAAGACTGATTGATCTATAGTTACCTGGGAGTGAGCGATCTCCTTTCTTATAAATTGGCAAAATCTCAGCACCCTTCCAGGTGGTAGGGATGGGTGCTCCACTTGCGATAGCATTTGCTAGCAAGAGTATATAATCCTGCCATATAGCCCTATGGCTGAGAAACAAATCAGCCGGGATACCGTCGGGACCGGGCGCCCGACCACTAACAACTGTGCCCAGCGCGATTTCGACTTCCCCTATGTCAAAACTCAGCACAATATCACTTCGCAGAATTATATAGGGTTCCTCACTGGAGCCCTCTTCCTCGATCGCAAATTGATTTGCAAAGTGAGAGACCCACATTTCCTGAGATACGTGATTGTGGGGCGCTGAAGCTTGCCCCCCCTCCCCCATTTGACCTGTTTCCAAAAGGACTGTTGGTTCCTCCCCTGGCTGGCCTGATAAAGGTCCAGCCATCTCTGCTCGTCCCAGTTCCTTTTTGCTTTATATAGTGTGGATTTATAATTCTGACGGGCCTGCTTAACATTGTCACAAACATTCTGCTTTATAGCAAATGCCAGGGCTTTATAGGCTATCCTACAGTCCTTGTTATACCAATTAGCCTCTTTGCCCCTCTGCTGGTTCAAGGGATTAACTGCTTTTAAGAAGAAGGTTCGTAGTTTACCAAACAGGTCCTCATGTACCATTGTAATTTTTCCGTTCAGCTCAGACTGTGATACTAAAGTTTGTAAAACGTTCAGGGTGTTGTGAATTGCAGCCCTAATTTCTATCATTGAGTGGTCTCTATTCATTATCCTATCCCATTTAACCCTCCTAGTGTTATTACTGAGCAGGACTTCGTTTGTGGAACATATCACAGAAGGAGCTGGTAACTGGGTTGGACCTGCAATAACCATCTTTAATGACAGGGGATTATGATCACTTTCGGCCCTCTCCCTAACCTCCATGTCGCTAACCGAAGACCAGTATTCTAAATTAATGAATATATAGTCTATTCGACTATAGCTTATATCATTGTTGTAAGTGTTGACCCCCTGCTTATCTGAAAGTGTGCGGCCATTTACTGCCCTAAGCCCCTTTTCCATACTCAGTGCTTTTAGCTGTAGAGCTGCCTCGGTCCAATGCTTGATGGGGGGCAGCTCTAGAGGGGGAACATTCCATAACACATATTCCTCCTCAGTCAGTTTGAAATCATCGCTATCAAGGGGCTCAAAAGTAGTATTAAATTCCCCTGCGATTATTAAGCCAGAATTGCCCTTCAATCTACCCAAAAAATCCTCTAGGGTGCCAACTGTACCAGACTGTCTTCCACCTAATAAACCCCGAGCATAAACATTGGCGACAATTGTCGAGGCGTTATGGTTGGATTGTAAACGAATGGCCATGATGTCTAGGCTTTCTATGTGGATTACCTGTGAGATGAGATTTAGGTTCTGCCTTACCCAGATTACTAGCCCCCCTGATGGTCTGCCCCTCTGCCCTTGGATTGCTGGCTTAAAAAAATTAAGATACCCCAATCGAAATAATGGATTGATTGACCACGTCTCTTGAAATATACATACATCATACTGGTCAATCAATTCAAACCAAACCCTGGATTCCATTTTAGCTTGAAGTCCCGCTATATTCCAGGAAATTATAGATAACATTGCAGAAGTGCCTGGGTTTAACACATCTGGGCCCCTTGTTTGTTCAGGTGATAAGTTATTCGCTCTATCTGGATGGACCTTTGGTGTTTGATTCGTACCTAGCCCATTAGTGGCCGATGGAGTTTGATGCTCAATGGGCATTAGTCAATCACATTGATCTAGTCCACTTAGGGGGGCAAAACTGTTCTCAAGAGTTAGTCCCCTACTTCCTGTGGAATAATGTGCGCTATGTGATGGATTCTCCCTCCTCCCAAGTTTGTTGGTTCTAATGTCCAGCATAGAATGTTCACTAAAAATGTGCTCATAGGGTAATACTCTAATTTGGGTATGACTACATGGATTCCAGCTTAATTGTTCCACAAGAATACTTGGCGTGTAGTGATTATTAAAATTTAAAATCACACAATCACTCTCCCAGGTTTTGTGAGTTGATCCTAACCACCCTACTCTTCTGGCCATTATTATTTGGTTTGCCAAAGGAGGCCCTCTTTTCCCTCTATTGGTTAGATGGTATGTCAACCAATTCAATGATTTGCTCAGAAGCTGGGCTGTAGTTTCATGTTGATCCTTTCTCAGGGGGGAAACATTTCCCAAGATCAACACCAGTGGAGAAGAAGCTTTGGGGAGATGCAGTGTCTGGTACGCAGTAGGGGATCGATGAGAATCTACACCTAACTGTGCCCCACCAACCTCCCTCTCAGTCACTTGGAGCGATGGACCTATATTAAGAACCTGACCATTAACAATGTCTAGGGGGCATAGCTGGGGGTTTGGATTAGAATTTCCCACCATAACTTTATTGGGTGCCATAGCTTTATTAGGTACCTTAGATGCTCTAGCGGTTGAATTGTCTAAAGAAGAGCCGGGACCTTCATTAATATGAACCGTTATCGAGGGACCTTTAACTACAGGTGCACCAGGTGAATGGAGAACTGCATCAACATCAGAACCTAAGTGTTTACAAGAGCATACCCCTGGTTTAGGCAGTGATCCAAATAGCCCATCAATGTGTAACAATTTTTCTTCTATTAATGATAATTTACTCATTAGAGGGTTTAGAAGAACAGTAACCATAGTCTCAAGTCTTTTCCACTGATCTGCGTTGCTGCCATCATTGCTGCCCGGATCGAATAATGGGTAAACGTTACTACTAGTGCCCACGGGTTGCGAGCTTGGCACTGATTCAATGTTAGTAACCACAGCTTCTGAATGTTTTGTCTTGGTGACTTTCTACGAGGATTTAGACTTGGACTTTTGAACGGTTCCACCCCTCCTCCTCTTCACCGTGGGAGCATTATTAACAATTGGTATTTGCCTTGTTTGACTTCCCCTCAGGGTGGTTTTGGACCTTGTAGAAACCACTTTAATGCCAGAATCGCACAATGCTGGTAGCTCAGGGGGATCAAGAAAAGAAGTTGAGCTCACACCCGATGGCGTAGAAGAAAGAGACGTCACCAGCATTGCATCTCCGTGCATGGGTACAGACTCATGACCAGTAGGCTCCTCTTGGGCGACAGAGCCAACAAAATCAGCGACAACAGGCGCAGATGCCTGGTCTACTGACAGCCCAGCCCCAATCAGGTCATTGGAGTCGGCATGCGAAAGACCATGCGAGAGACCAGAAAAAGAGGTGGGTGCTGGGGAATCAGTCATACGTAGATGGCCTATCGAAGAACGCTTTTGGGAAACAAGGGTATCCAGTGAGAGTCGCCTTTCAGTTCGCTGGATTTCCTGGGTCAAAACCGACTCAGCCCTGGTTAAGAAAGCATCCAACGTTCCCGCTATTCCACCCCCCGGACGAGCACGGGAATCCTTGTGCTTGCCCATAATCACCGAGAATGTCCTTGTATAGCTAAAGGCCAGTAGGCTCTGCCCAAATACAGATAAAAATAAAACAAAGCCAGTACCTTGCAGAGTCACGACCCAGCAATGTCAACCCAGATAGCCCAGAGAGAGGTAGCCCAGCCCTGCCTCCACCGGGCTCTGACGGGCGCAGATGGGCCCGCCCTTGGCCCGGGCTCGCCACGCGCGCTGGCGGGAGCTTTTGTAGTGCCTCCTGGCGCTAAACGGTGACGTAGGCAGCCGTGCGCTGCAAGCAGGGAAAGAGCAGGCTGGATGTTGTGGTCCTCCCAGAGCCAAGACCGGGAAACAGCTGGGCAAGTACGCCGCTGGTACAGTGCTGATGAACTTGGCATCAGCCATGCACTCCTTCTCAGGGGTTTATTTCATGAGTCATGAATTTACTGGTTCTTGTCTGTAGCAAATGTCTGCTGTTAGATTGAGGCAGGCAGTCCATTATTGAAACTATGGTGAAACAGGAGTTGTCTCCTTAATAAAAGCAGACATTCTTTTTGTTTCTGCAGTTCTCCTTGAATTACTCAGGTGGGTGAGTTGGGGCATTGCTGAACATTATCTTGTTTAACAGGTTGTGTGATCATAATTATCATATGTATATTCAATTGAGCGTGATATGGTGTGATGTCTGGATGCTCCAGCTGGTAATCTTTTGAGATTCAAAACTAATGGCAGTAGTTATCCTCCAAACTGCACCAGATCATATACCGAAAATTCCTGCGTCTCTTGTGCCTGCTCCTAGGGTTTCGACTGCCCGCAAAACTCAACTATAATAATCCAAGTACTTTTTAGTAAGATGGCAACAAATTATTTATTACCTTCTGCATATATCCATTTTTCCTCGAATATAGCTGTAATAATTTCCGATCCAAATTTTATTAGCATAGTCTTCTATTTCTGTTGGGAATTATTCTCTAAGTGGCGGAATTTTCAAATGTTAATTAATATAAGTCAATTTTCAATCATTTCTTTTGGAGGTTGGATGAAGGAATGAGGAAGGTCACAAATACAGAGAATAATGTCCACATATGAGTTCATGTCCTACGGGGCGGCTACAGAAGAGGTTTTCCTTGAACCCCTGGATTATGGAGGGTGCACCACGGCTAGTTGCTTAACCTACTAATGCATGAATTGTTTATCTTCTCTTGTATCTTTCTAGAATATTCTGGTTGTAACCTACTGTGCCCACACCTCTCTCCAATACTCTAAGGGGTATATTCACAAGAACGTGTGATAACTACTGCAAGAGTAGCGTAACGCAACTTTCAATATCGCAGCCTATCACGGGAAAATAACCCCGTGTCAACGTGGAATTCCCAACAAGGCGGTAGCATGCGATAGTCACCAGATAACGCGTCAAATGTCAGCGTGAAAATCAACGCCACGCCGAAAAAATGCGAAACGCGAACACGAGAAATCATGTGATGAGGCCAATCGTGGTACAGAAATCAGTGAACACCAGCCACAGGCCTGTAAATCCCACGCGTCCGGCGGGAAAAAGCACCATAAAAGAAAGAAAAAAAAAAGCCCAAAAACAATTCAAACTGCGTAGCAACATGGATGCACCCGGACCGAGTGCAGAGGACAAGCCGAACACCACAAGCCCTACGGAGGACCAGCCAGGAACCCCGTGTTCGGGGAAGGGCAAGGACAAGAGGAAGAGGAAGACAGGGTACAGTCCGCAGGAAGACCGGATCATCGTCACGGGGGTGACCGAACACCATCAACAACTGTTCGGCACCTCCACTGCGGCACTGGCAACCCAAACCGAAATATGGCAGGCCATCGTCACCAACGTCAATGCAGTCGGAGTGTCCAGGAGGTCACTGGAGGAGGTCAAGAGGCACTGGCATGATCTGAAAAGTCAGACCAAACATAAGCTCGCCGCCAACAGGGAGGCAGCAACGGCGACTGGAGGTGGGAGTCCAGCGACACAGGAGGAGCTGGATGAGCTGGAGAAAATGGTGGCCACAGTCAGCAGTGAGGAGACGGTGGCAGGATTGGGGGGCCTGGACACAGCACGATACGACCTGACCCAACAGCAACAGGGTGAGTAACGACTAGGGACGGGGGGACGGGGGGAGATGGGCACAATGGCACACATGCACAATTACGCGTAGCACACAGCACACCCACAATGACCGTGGAACATGTCCCTGATTGCTGTAGCACACTGCAGCACACATAGAAACGCCAAGTAGGCACCCATCCACAATGTGCACATAGGGGTCCCCCCCTATCACCAATATCACAACCGACCCGTGCACATGTGCTGAATCCAGCAAAGCAGCGGTTCTGTGACCCACACTGACTATGCAAGTAACACTGCATGTCCGATAGCATGGCATTGCCCCAAAAAAATGACATGGCCCACGAAGCGACATGGAGGTAGCCAAGTGCGGATCACATCCGTAAAGGAGCAGGTCACACTCCGACGTGTCCACGTGCACCCACAACCCATGCCTTATAATACACGCAGCAGATGAACAATGCACCAGGCCACAAAAACAGTCCGAGAGCACATATGACCCAAGTCAAAAGCAAATCAGGCCCCGAAAAGCACACAATTCACAGGCACCCCTCCTCAAAGGGAGAAGGCTACACGAAATCAGAGCTGCAGGGGCAACTCCCCCACAATGCAGCACACACACATAGCAATCACAGAACATCAGCAATGACGGCAATGTGGAACAAAGTGCAACACCAGCACCACAGGACAGAGCTCACAACAGGTTCCGCTTGTGCGTAGTAACTGTCCACTCACATCTGGCATTGCCTGACACTGTGTGATGATAATGTACGGGTACTACCACACATCCGTCATGTAGTCGAAAAACACACTGACTGCCATCAAATAGCCAGCTCCCCCAAAACAGTCACAATGTACATTGGCATGCAGTCTGAATGTAAACATCTGCAAATCATCACCATACATGTGAAACTCTGTTAACCTGCATCTCCCCTTTACATTGCAGAGGGACAAACAACACCCCCTGCAGAGCACACCACACATCCCATCATTGATGATGAAGAGGACAACCTGCACATATGTCAAGACACCCTCCAACGGATGATGGACAGCCTATGCACCCCACCCTCAGGAGCAGGCCAGGCCAGCTGCCTCGAAGTGACCCCACCACCTGCACAGACCACACAGCAGGAAACACACACCACCACGGCTGTCTCCAAGGATCCCCCCGACCAATACATGGAATTCCAATGGCGTGTGTTGGGTTGCCAGGTGGAGTTGGCTCATCAGCTGTGGGTGGGTTTCAAGCTCGTGGCAGCCAAACTCGATGCCATACGTGGGTGTCTGAGTCCCATCAGGGACCACGTACAGTCCCTATCGGACACCCCCTGTACGCACCATGCTCCGCCACAGACCTTGGCTAACCTCGCTGGTGCCATGAATCTAATACAAGAACTGTCTGGTCAGACAGGCACCAGCCATGACAGCACAGAGTTGGAACAGATGCGGAGGGCAATGGAGACCATGGAGCAGATGCAGGCTGGAAGTATGTCTGCCATGGCTGGACACCAGCGAGTAGTGGCTGGGAACAGCAACGCCCTGCAGTACTCCATCTTGCCATTGCTGCCACTGAGCCGTTCCCAGATGACTGCAGCGGGAACATTGACACACACAGCTCCGACCCCTGATGTGTCCGTGGCCCACTGTGATGCTGCCCCATCACCTACGCAGTCTGATGTGTCAGGGGCACACAGCGATGCAGCCATCACCCCGCCACACACACCGGACACAGAACCTGTGTCAGGGGAGTGAGAAGGGGATGGGAACTACTGTGTGAGGAAGGAGGCAGTAGCATCCATCACCGCCATATGGCCTGTCCCTGCCTGGGCATGACCTATGCATCATGCCCTGGGAAATACCTCCTACTGACCTCCAGAACACTCTGCGACATTCACCCGGACCCCGACACGGACTGCCATTTCTTCACCGCTGGCCAATTACACAGCAATCCTGCTGCGGACTGCACTCTCCCTCTTCCTAATCACTGTGCAATCCCCAAAGGACTCTGGTTGGCCCACCACTGGGCTTCCATGTGATGTGGGCTTGGATGGCCAGGTACAGCTCCAGCTCTGTCAATCACCTGAATGTGAATAAAACATTCTAAATCACACAGATGTGTCATCACTATGTTCACTCACGTATGGAAGTATGGCTGGATGTAGGGACAATGATTGCACATGAAGGTACACCCTGGTAACTGACATCTATGCGCATGTCTATCCCTGAGACACATGGCCAATTGGATGACTGTGAAGGTGAGTACTAGCTGTGTCCCCATTGCACATCAACAGCAATCTCACAACACCCCAACGTAGGCACACGTCCATGTGTTGAATAGGGCTGTGTGTAGGAGTGACCAAAACAGTGGCAGGCCATGAGTGGTATCCCACACCACGTGTGACAACAGAACTTCACGTCGCATACCGACTTACACACATCTGTGTGGACACATTCTGTTGTAATGTATGGCATTGCTCCACATGGTCAGAGGTTGGACACCATACACACATAGCTGAAGTCATGTAAGTGCACATGTCGTCCAGCACCTATCCAAAAACAATGTCTGGCTCACAGAGGTTGAGCTTGCCAAAGGGACACACCCCCATTGCACATGCGTCAGTCAGTTCCTCCCTGTGTTGGGACGATGCTCATTGTGGCACACGAGTGGACAATCTAAACAACACACCTCACAGTTAGACACCAGTGGAGTGGCTTAGGCTTTATTGGCATGTGCGTGTCAGTACGGAGGAGGCAACGGCCACAACAGGCAGGGACAGGCTTAAGACACTTACACGCAGCATGGGTACATGTCGAGGTTCAGATAATGTTGGGGCTGAAATGGACAACATTCATCACGGATGGCAACGCTCACAGCCCACCTTGCCTTGCTGGATGAGTCATGTGTTGTTTGGCGTCTGCACATTGCCCCGTGTGAGGGGGCACGACTGCACGTGGGGTCTGCATGGTGCTCTGCCTCCGGAGTGCGCCGATTGTCTGCTCTGCTGACAGTGATCAGGTGTGAGGGTCCGACAGGTTCACATGTCGTGCTACATTGCCATGTGTGTGCTCTCCCCCAGCAGTGTGTCCGAATTGGCAACGTTGCCAAACGACGCTGTGTTGATCCGACCATGGACCTGTGTCACCTTGCACAGGTGTGTGTACACACGCGTTATTCCACGCACATGCATCCAGAGCCCGACCGAAGGCAGATGTGTCCTCTGTTGTGGTGGGATATGTGAGCAATCCCCACGATGCAACAAGTTGTTGGGCCATGTGCTGTGGGTGGCAATCGGATGTGGCTGCAGGAAAGTAGTTACTCGTCCATGAATGCCCGTGCAGCTTCATGTGCAATGTGTTCCAATAGTACGTCGTTGTCGTGTTCAAGGAACACCAGGGTGAGCCAATCCATTAGGTGGTCCGGGCAGGTGTGCTCAGCCCACGCCGTCTCACCGATCCACAACACAGCCCAATAGGGGAGCGCCTCGATGTGGTCACTGCACACGAGAAATTGTGCAATCTCCCATGCACAACTACCAATACATACGCAGTATAACAAGGCATCACATGCACGGCTGTCTCGGTTACACTCCTGTTCGTGATCCAACAGGGGGCGCAGACACAAGTCATAGTCCAATTCATCAACAGTTGTGTTGGATAGGCAGACATCCATGGGACACTCGAATGTGCATGTTCGGCAGTGGAACCAGGGCTGGACGCAGGTGACGTGGGCAATGCGGAAGCTGAGCCTGTAACTGATCCGCAGCACTGCCAGTGGCAGTGCGCCCAGTAAATGCACCATATGTGCACGGTACTGTTCCACGTGACGGGGGTTGTGCATGTGCCCGGTATGGCCTGCCATTGCATTGGTGCGTCTCATGAACAGGCACTCTTCTGGACTGCGGCAGTTGTGTGGAGGATATGCCACAGCTCTGAGCAATGATTCGAATGTGTGTGCAACGTTGTGGGTAATGGGTTGCTGTTTCTGTGAGTGTCAAGGGCATCCCATGCGGGGGTACCACAGGCAGGGGCTTCTGTGTGTGGGCTGTGGATGAGTCGGATGGTTCATTTGTGGAATGCGTGGTGTGGGAGTCGTCCCCATCTGCCACTGCATCTCTATCAGGGTGTTCCAGGCACATTCTGGACCAAGGTCAGAGGTGCAGGTATCCTCCCGCCTTCTGCATTGGGACAATGGTGCTTTCATCCCTGATGTTTGTCTGACTACTACTTGCGTTTTTGGAATGTGATGTGGCATTGGCGCTGAGATTGGGACACGGCCTTGGGTTCACGGTGTACGGATGGCGATGCACACACACATGTAGGCATGTGGAGCCAGGTGCCCGAGCGGCCTAGCGCTGCTTGTGCTATCTCACTCCGTCACTCTCCCTCGCTCTCTCCCTCTCTTTCCTTTGTTGGGCGCATGGCACACCTTCTTCTCTTGGATTTGGTCTTCCAGGCTGTGTGCTACGGATTGTCCAGTGAGGAGCAGCTAGGACTCATCCTAAGGGTTGTTTCTGCTTTTGTTTGTATGGTGTTTTGTGTTGGTGATTGCATTGCTATATGACTGATTCTCCATTTTCTGGCCACGCATGTATGTTTATTTTCCTGCTTGTGCGACATCAGGCAAAATGTTTGTTTTGGGATTCGTGGTGTTGGTGTGCAGTTTCTTAGTCCGGGGTTGGGGGTGGTCCCGGGGGGGGCGGGGGTGTTCCGGGCCTGGGTGTGGTGTCGGTGGGTGTTGTGGCCCTCTTGGGTGTCCGTGCTGCATGTTCAGTTGCTCGTGGGCATCTGTTGTCCTTCATGTGTGGCTCTGGGCTGTGCTCCCTTTTGTGGTGCAGGCTGTGGTCTGACTTTACACCAGGTCAGGCCAGGTGTAGATTTCCTGGTGCTAACGCGGCTTATCGCGGGTTTTGTGTTCTTATCGCCGATGTGGCTGGTCGTTGTGAATGTTGAGGTGTGATGTTGTCTCGACTTTTGTCACGGGAACGCCTACTCTGCATCTCATTAGCGATATTTGCGGGGGTCCTCTATGGCGATGATTTTTGCGGCTGCTATCATGGGTAAACTGGTGCTGTGGGCTGTTAACACCGGCTTGTGAATGGGGGGGTAAATTTATCACGACTTTGGCTGGGATAAAGTGACGTTAATTCGGCGATAGCTCCTTGTGAATATGCCCCTAAATCTTCCTGTTTTTGTGTGGCTGTGACTTTTTTATTTTGATTTGTGAGAATTTATTGATTTTATTTGGATGGCTGTTATTCTGGCCTTCAGTGCCAAGCATTTAAGTCTGTGACATGCATCAGCTGTGTCATTTTATGGGTACATCAATGGCCTCTTTGCATGCCTGCGCTAATGGTGTCTGCTTAATTTTGAAGGGTTTCTGTTTGTGCTGCTATAATTTGTTTTCCTTTTGCATCTGTTGGGCATAGCTTGTTTTGGGGCCGAGTCTGTCTGTGTGCATGCATATTGCATTTTGTCCATGGATGTTGAACTGAACCCAGATTTACTAAAGGCAGTAAACCTGGGTTTGCTCCAAAATTGGGCACCCCCCCTGAGGCTTAAGAATCCCTGAGGTTGGAATAACAAGGAAAAATATATTAATTTCTCCTTGTTACTTCTTCTTTCTCAATCCTGCAGCACACACAGAAAGAGGAATCCATTCCAGCACAAAAGAATCCTGCCATAACACAAGCACCTTTGCACCATGGTACTAGGCTGCCTGAAGGACAGAGAACAGTAGTGCACGTCTTACTAAAACTGGTGCATTTCTGCCCCCTCCCTTTCACGCAATGCAGCGCAGCAACTTGACTTACTGTGTTGCCTTGCTTGAAAAGTTAGTAAATTGTAAAAATTATGAATTGTTACTTATTGATTTAAAAATTGTATTGGAGGACTGAGCTTTGAATTGCGGCCAATATTGTTTTACTAAGTTTTAGTAAATTTCATAAGTATTGATATATTGATTGTTTTTAGCTGATCTGTTTTATGGATGTTTCATAAGAAATAAACATTCTTCGATGATGATTAGTAAATTTGGCCCCGAATTCTTTATGTCCACGCCTCAGGTGAATTTGTATTCACCATATTTAGAGATGACATTGAGCCCCCATTCCTCTGAACCCCAATAAATTACCCTACACTGACTGTGTGATCTGGTTGTTTCGACGTTGCAATTTTGAATGTGTAGTTCGCTTGCAGCGGGACTCTCATGGGCATATTTACAAAGAAGTGACGGAGCGCGGCGTTAGCCTTCTTGGCTTAACGCCGTGCTCCGCCACTTCTGAAACGCAGGGCTGCACCTTATTTACAACAATACGGTACAGCCCTGCGTTTCCCCCTGCGCTGGTGCTAAATTTAGCTGCCTCGCGCCAATGCAGGCACCCTTGCACCATAATGCAAGGGTGCCTGCGTTGTGGGGAATGATTGTTTATGTGCTGGAAGGTGTTCCTTCCTGCACATAAACAATCTGAAATGGCGATTTGTAACTCCTATGTGTGCTGCTTTGTGCAGTACACATAGAGTTTGCAACTCGTCATTTTTAAAATGATTGTTTATGTGCAGGAAGGAACACCTTCCTGGACATAAATAATCATGCATGGTGTTTTGCTGTTTTTATGTGTGCTGCAGCACACATAAAAACAGCAAAAAGGAGGAGAAATAAAGCATTTCTCCTTGTTGAGCCCTGTTAAGACCAAGGGGCATATTAGCAAGACCCACGTTATAATTATCGCCGTTTTAGCGGCAGGAAACTGCCGCTAAAACGGCGATAATGGGCTTGCTAATATGCGTTATAGAATTCAATAGAAGCCCAGGTTAGATGTGCAGGACATCTAACCTGGGCTTCTATTGAATTCCATAACGCATATTAGCAAGCCCATTATCGCCGCTTTAGCGGCAGTTTCCTGCCGCTAAAACGGCGATAATTTTAACGTGGGTCTTGCTAATATGCCCCCAAGTTTTTCCTGGTCTTAATTTTGATGCTGCCCCATATTTACGCCACCCTAGTAAATATAGGGCAGCATCAAAATCAATGGGTTTTGCAGCGGAACGCCCACTGCAACACCCATTGCCCACCCCTTTCACACTTAGGGGTCGATTACGATCCCGTTCGGAAGGGCTCCAAATTGGGTTCGGGTTTGCCGAATTCGATTCAGAACCCTTGTTTCTGACCCAATCGTACGCAGTTCCCAATGACCGATTACGATGCCGGTAAACCGGTCGGGCTGTAGGAATCAGTTCCAAAAGGCATTCAGACAGCTCACGTCTTTCGGAGCTGAATCATACAGCTCTATGGATTCAGCTTCCAAGCGAGCGATTACAATGATCGATTCGGACAACTGTTCCGATTTGGTTTCTCCGGAACAAATCAGCTGCTGGAATCTGTCTTTGGGGACCCGTAGCAGGCCACTCTTCACCCGGGGCCCTCTGAATCGGGTTGTGGGGGTGCCGAAGGGACCCCCCTTTCCACCCATGCACAGTGTGGCAGGCACCATAGGGTGCCTGCCACAGGGTGCAAGGTTTTCCCGAGCCACCCCTTTCTTCAATGGAAGCCTGTGTTCTCATTCGGAACATAGGCTCCCATTGAAGTCAATGGGAGTCCGACCGAAACGTATCTGGAAGCATCTGGATACATCCAAATCGCGCAGTCGGACTCACCAAATCTGAGTCGTCCGGAAAGCATTCTGGGACCGATTCGGTAGGAATGCTTCCTGGAAGAGATCATAATCGCCACCTAAGTATAGCATCAGGGTATCTTATTTACAAGGCTGCATTAGGCCACATTAAGTGGCTTAACACTGCATTGTAAATAAGGTGAAGCCCGTATCGCCACCACAACGTAAAAAAAAGTGACATTCTGGTGGCAAAAAGGGCTTGTAAATAGCTCCCTCAGTTTATTTCTATTCTTGAGGAGAGCACATTCCATCGTTTTTTGCCTCATTGTTCTTACTGTTGCGTTTCTATGTTAATCATCGCAGGGTTTTCTTCAACCACATTTGCAATTCACAAATCTACATAAAAATCTCAAATCAGAACGTAAATCACGCATCATCAGGAAGGGCACACTTTGCATTAGCAGTGGTGTTCCCATGGCATTAACCGTAGAACTGAAGACAGGAAAGGTAAACACCTTAATTATAGGTAAGTATACATTAGCTGCATTCTAAAATGTTTCGCTTTTTTGCAAGCAGCAGGTTGACTCCTAACAGTCAATCAGTGTGAATACTTGTCTTCAATGATTTCTTCTTTTTGTTTTGCATTTTGCATGGCTAATGATAAAAGCAATAAGGAGTCAATCTGAAACCTGCAAACAACATGTTAATATTGCATCAGGATTTTAGAAGACTAAAGATTATGTACTAAACGTGCCAGAAGCAGATTGTGTTCAACATTGTCTGCTATATTTTATCTCTTTCATTGGATTTTAATTCAGAAGTCAGGCAGAGAATTCACTCACTGAAATGACATTTTCTGCAGTGATGTAACGAAATATGATGCCCCCCAACCCCCGCCCACTGCAGAACATGAAGAGGGGCCCCTGAGTCTCCGATATCTCAGAGATACTCATTGGTCTAGGGCGGAATGGAGCCCCGCTGGAGGGTTTTGAGTCCTCTGAAGGGTTGGGGGGGCGCGCTGCAGGAGGTTCAGGGGCCGGTGTTACGTCCCTAAGTTTCTGCTGTGAGAGAGAACGAACTTAATGGATAGCAAATCCTGATCAATTCACCAAGGAGTAGTGGAGGTGATATCACACACCGTTTGACAAAATGACATCACATGGTTGAGGCATTGTCACAGCATTAGCCTCTCAATAGCTTATTTGTTGCTTGTGTGCTAGGGAAAGTGGAATTGATGGAAACTATGTTAAATCAACAGAGCCCTGAGTGCAGCGTTAACAATGGGGGAGCCAATAAGAGAAGCTGATAGTCCTTGTCCCTGCTAATCAACATTCAGTAACCTCTGAATATCCTTCCATTCATGGTTTTTATCTCATTACGTAACTACAGCAGTGCTTAATTTGAGCCCGTGGCTTCCGGTGCTCGGCACCGGCACTTAATAGTCAAAATCGGTGATTGTGACAGTCTGCCACAAGGTGAAGCTGTCTGGCTAATTTAGAGTTGACCACAACAAAAGTTAATTGTTTATTCAATATACATTAAAAAATGACTATTACCTTCTGCCCAAGCCATTCTTTTAGCTTTGGGGGCGTGGAATAGTCGGAATTGTCACACTTGTAGGAGTGTGATGGTTAATAGTTCTGTAGGTACTGTTGTTGGCAGCGCTGGCAGGGGCAATGTGTGGTGCAAGCTGCAGTGGCCTCCTGACGACATCCCTGGCACTTATAGTTTTTTACAAATTAAGCACTGACAGGTGACAAGAGTGGGTCTGCTTCTTAGAAACAATTGTACCAATGGAAGAACGAAACCCAAAAATTACCAGCAACCGGACCAGCAGAAGTACAAAGGCAGACATGCGTGGGTTACTGTGAGAGATAGTTCTGCAAGCCTAGAGCCATCCTTGACGAGGTACCCACCGGCACCATTGCCTTAGGACAGAGTGAGACACCAGCTTCCACTGGGACTGAATTATTTTTTTTTTACTTCGTTTTTAAGGAATGTTTTAAGCAACTTCAGAACCTCTAGCTGCAAGTCCTAGTAGCGCTATCAGGCATCACACCCCGACAATCCCCAAAAGAAGATCCCGTCATCTATGAGTGCTTGCAGTATTCCTAGATGCGAGAGACCAAGAGAATCCTTGCACACAGAGACATTTTAAGGCACGGGCAAAGTGGGCAATTGCCCAGTGCTCCCATCTTCCAAGGCCGTCCCTGGTAAAGTGAGTGGGAGAGTCAATATTCCTGCCATAATACCAGTGCTGATAAAACCTCTTGTTCAGCTGGGACAGAAACATGGGGTCAAATTACTATTATTTCATGTAACTTTGGTTGCTGTACTGCATGAAAGGAGAGCGCAGGAGAGTGCTATATATACCAAGATATGATACTGCTGCACTATTCCCAAGTGCCAACATATCATTTAGCTGCCTTGGACGATTAACATACCATTGTACCACTGTGCAAATATGTGTGAGTGTCTAGTTTAGGGTTTGTTTCGGAAGGGCGGTCTTCCAGTACAAAACACTATGTGCAGACAAGCTTTAAAACCTTACCAACTTTATATGTGTGCTGTACTTTGCAGCACACACTCAATTTGAGAGAAAAAAAAACTTTTCTTCTAGTTTGGACCTGCCGTTAACATGCATATTTTTTTGCATTATGTGCGGTCTACAAATATTGCTTGATTGGGCTTTGCCTAAAAAAAGGATGGAAGTGTGAGAATGAGCATGTACCCAACCATCGGACGCCGTCTTGACACAAAGTAATTCAAAGCAGTGCATTATGCTACTTTGGTTACTTTTAGGCAATATCCCATTGTAAAACAGTTTTACTCTGGAAAGCAAGTCAAGAATCAGCAATTTGCACCTATTTGTATAACAATGGGTGACGTTTCACCTGCTCAAAGTGTTGATAAATCTGTCCATTAGCGTGCATGCCTGGCCTGCCCAACCTTAACCCTCACACTCTCAGGCAATTGGTGGTAAATGAATTGAAAAATTATCTTTCTGTGTAATTTCTCTCTCTAGTTATTTCACCTACCCTCTTCTACCATACCCCTCTATGTTAAGCACTCTTTCTTTGGGTAGCTACATCCTCTCTCTTGATCTTAGCTCTCTTTAACTTACCATTGTCTACATCACCTCTCTTTCAATATATCCACTAAACTTCATTCAATTTCATCTCTCTTCAAAGCTCACTCATAACTTTGCCTCTCTCTCACTGTGCTGACCTCTATAACTGTCGCTCTCAATCCCCTCTCTCGATCTCAACTCTCTTTGTACCTCATCCCTCACTCCATACCTGAATGCTCATTTGGCATCTGATCTCCTCATGTCTCTCCTCCATCTACTTCGCTTCTCACACAACCCCATCTGTATCTTTGCCTCACATCTGTCTCTCCATATCTCTACTACTTTACCTCTCTCTGCCTCTTAGCCCTTTCTCAACCTCACTACTCACCCTTCACCTCTCCATCTTGCTTCTCTCTGTACCTCACATCTTCTTCACTACCTCACTTTCTCCACCTTGCTGCACCCTCTCTAACTACCTAACCTCTCAGTCCCTTCACATCCACTTTATCTCATTCTTCCTCTTTCCACATTCCTTAGCCTCTTTAAATATCTTACTCACTTCTTGCTACCTCTATTTCTCTACTTCTTTTTCTCTACCACCAACTGATCTCTCTCTCTCTCACACACACACAAACACATATCTCTCTCTGGATCTCTTTTTCCATTTCAGCTAATCGCCTCTACTGTCTTTCTCTACATCCTTCTATATAGATATCTCTACCTCACTTTCTCTCCCTCTTTCTCTATCATACACCTCTGTCTATTTATCAACTTCTCTGCACCATGTCTATTTCATCTATGTCTCTCAACTTCCTCTTAACATTTCTCCTGCTTCCCTTCACCCCTTTCTCTACTTTATCCATTCTGGAGTACTGTCTTCTTCAAGTAATCTCGACATTTCCTTCTCCCTACCTCCATCTTTCTCTGCATCTCTACCTTATTCTAAAACATTTCTTTTTTCTCTATCTCACTCTACCTATATCTTTCTCTTTCTACCTCTCTTTAACTCTCCTTCTGGCTACCCCAGCTCCTGTCCTCACATATCTTTCTTTATTGTCTCTATCTCTACCTCCATCTCTCTCTACTTCCCATTTATCTCTGTAATATTCTCCTTTGTTGCAGGTAAGCAAAATGTAGATCTAAAGTGTTGCAAAGTCATCCTGTGCCCTGGGCACCCCCCAACTTTTTGCTGACTAGTACTGGTGGTAACTGACTCTGACTGACCCTGGGCTCTGCCTAACGAGGCAAGGGCCAGTGCAATGCTAAAAGAGACACTTAGAATACAGTGAAAACACCTAAATCCACTAGGGTACACTATGGGTTGGGGTACCCCTGTGATTGTCATGACCTACCCTATAAGGCCCTAGTACATAATAGGGCAGGGGGATTGAAACTACCTCTAAGTCCCTAGTATATAATAGGGCATGGCAGTTTAGAGGCCAGCAGCCCTTTCTGCACTTGCATGTGTGCACTGCTGAAGCCTGAGGTCAGTTTAAAAGTAGCTCTGTGGTGCAGGACTGCTTTTAAAAAGTAAATTGTGCCCAAACTCGAGGTTAGTGTTTGGGGCACTTAAACATGGATAACCTACAATGTTTGGGCATATTAGATACCCCCAGGGTCTCCCCTAGGTGTCCCAGGGGTGGGGGGTCAGGTATTTATAAGGAGGACCCTTATAAAATGAGTTTTATATGCCCTGGGTTAAGTGAAATTGCACATTTCACGCCCCACATTGCTATAAAGTGCAGCCCAAAATCGACTTTGGTGCTAGGAGCACTGTGAAGGGAGGATCTGCTATATTTTTACATATTCAGAACCCCTAAAGTCTCCCCTAGGTGTTCCAGGGGTGAGGATCTTGTAGATATAGGCAGAGTACTTATAAAATATGTTTTTATAAGCCCTGGTGCTAGAAAAATGGCCCAAGTCCTTTTTCCCATTGCAAACCCCTGCCACATAGGTTAACATGGCAAGAAGTTATTAACTAATTGATCCTGCTAGGAGAATGATAAAAATAGCATTCAAAGACTTACCAGAATGGTATTAATAAATCCAACAATATGATATTATTGAATTTCAACTAAAATGTACAGACAAGAAGTTATAAGACTTTCTTGTCTGTAAGCCCAGATTCAGCCTTCCAGTGGTCTGTCCTGATTGGTCAGAGTTAAGTGGATTAGCCAGGCTCCTTTGAAGAGGTGATAAGGAGTCCCTGCGGTTAACAAGCTCTGCTGGGGGAGCAGTGTTCTGTTACACAGGAATGCCAGAGCAGGGGGAGGAGTTGTAAACAATGGACTTCAAGGGAAGGGGAAGACACCAGTCTCATTTACAACTCTACTCTTTTGAACCCAGCCAGATGCTAGGCTTAAGGAAGGAATGAGCAGATGCAAGGGGGAGAGACTATGGAGATTAGACATCCTAGGGGTGTGTTTAGTCATCTCTTCTCTCCCTGCTGGAAAATCAGCCATGACGAATTTGGAAGAATTGGTGCACTCTGGGACAAAATAGTGCCACACTTTGCAGGATGTGGTCATACCTTTGGGTGGTACCCTGCACCCCCCATTAGACAGGAGTGCCCTCAAGCTTTATCCAGGGAACTTGGAATAAGTTTCTGAAAGGAGCAGAGCCTCTCAGATCTGCTCCTTGAAACCTAAGAGAGCAAGAAGGGCCATGCTGAGAAGTTTGATGTGCAGGCCTGCACTCTGAAGATTGTGCCTTCTGCACCATCTGGAACTACAGCCCTGTGGACTGCCTTGCTGTACAAGGACTAAAGAGTGGACTCCCTGCAAGCTACAGGTTAACAGAGCTCACCTGGACCGTCACCACCAGGAATCCTCAACCTGGACCACTACCAGTGGATTTGTAAGGGTTTTGTCCAAGTGTATTGCTGGGAACTGAAGTCCTCAACTTTCATGGACCATCTTGGGGCCCTTTTGGAAACTTCAAGAAGAAGTTCCAGAAGTTTGGGGTAGTTTGGAGCAACTTTGGGAAAAAGCTCCATAAGTGGACCGACTCAACCTGGCCAGCCAAGCCGCCTTCCTTCAACCGCGAGTCGGCCTGCCGTCCAGGTTCGTCCCGCTGAAAAGCTCCGTAGGTCCGGCTTCCAGAGTTTGACCGGGAGTAGGCGAAATCCGAGGCCGGCGAACCCTCACCGAATCCGGCCTGGTGAAGAGCATCGAGGGACCCCGCAAGAAAAAGCTCCGAAAATGTTTCTAAGTTCGAAGGAAGAAAAGGTGACCGGGAGCAACTGCGAGAGCGAAGCCGCCTGCCTTCAGCCGCGAGTCGGCCTGGATCCTTGGTTCGTCCCGTTGGAACGCTCTGGAGGTCGGACTTCCATGACCGGGAGCTCTTCACAAGGCAATCCGGCGAACTCTCACCGAATCCGGACTGGCTGAGAGCTTCAAAAGACCACGGGAAGAAAAGCTCCAGAAAAGTTTCTAAGTCAGAAGTTAAAAACTTTGACCAAGACTAACGCAAGGGGTAGCCGCGCAGCGCTCCATCGCGGTCGGCCTGAAACTTTGACTTTGACCCGGTCTATCACAACCAGATGCACCGATAAGGCGCTATAGGTTTCTATGTGCTATATAATGCTAAATCTTTTAAAAATTCATATCTCCGGTTCCCCACATTGGATTTTTGTCTTTTTGGTGTCATTTTAAAGATAAAAGTATTTCCTATTTTTATAAATTGGTGTTGGATTTTTTATTGTGCATTGTGCCTTAATTATTTACTGAATTGTGTTTTTTAAATGCTTTACATACCTGTCTTTGAAGTCAAGCCTGCATGCTCGCAGCTAAGCTACCAAGGGTTGAGCATGGGAATCATTTTCTCAGACCTATTCTGAGCCCTATACTGTGTTAGTGGCCTTACTGCCAGTGGCAGATATACATTTGCCCCTACTAATAATCCACTTTCCAACATTTGGTGCTCATCTGTGTGTTTGAGGACTTGTGTTTCAAAAATTACACCTTTTAGTCAGTGAATTAAGATTGTAAAAATCCTCTAAATTACCCTAAAACTAACCCTGGGCGTAGTTTGCGTAGTCGCGCTACGCGTAGCTACGCGAAGTGTACTTTGCACTACGCGCGCTACACGTAGCTATGTGAACTGCGTAGTGCGGTAGGGAAATGCTGTTCGCAATGATTGCACAGTGCCGGATGCTTGTCCGCACTGTGCAATCATTGCGAACGGCATCATGCACAGTGCAAGCGGTCATTTTCAGCCGCTCGAGTAGATTTGTACTCGAGCGGCAGCTTTCTCAACGCGGACTGGTAGTTTCTCATCGCGATCTAGTGTCGGAACTCCGTTTACTCATAGATGGACTCTTTTCACAGGTTTATCAAGACTTGATGGTGCATAGTAACACAACGTAGCGGCAGCGATGTTTATTTGTTTGCTCGGCTACAGGAAATATATCGTTACACACGAGTGAATGAAATTTGTACTTGTAAAGCGCACCCATACCCCCAAAGGGGTGTCCAGGCGCTGTACGCATACCGCTGTGGAACCCTTCCTGGCTTTTTCCCTGTGAAATGTCCACTCCTGGGCACCCCCAGGGTGAAGCCAGGCATCCCAGCGCTGTTGGGGCCGTTGTGGAGATTAAGCAAGCTATTGCCCAGAGTTGCAGAGTGGGACCCATGATTAGAATAGGCACCGAGGCGAGAATTATCAGGTCCGAGGAAATTGAGCCCATGACCCGCCGAGGCGGGAATTGAACCCTGGTCCCGGGCCAGATCTCCGCATCAGGGTCTGCCGCTCTAACCATTGAGCCACACTTCTCCTGGATAACGTTTACATGGAAGATTACGTGTCTTCTAATATAATATATAAGAATAATACTGAAATAGTGTTTCTCATTTTACCAGGCCTTCAGAAAGTCCTTTTGGACGAAACACGTGTCGGCTGTTCTGTTCAGAAATTTGATTTGGATATGAAATAAAGGATTTACCAAGGAAAAACACATTTTGGATCTATGGACTTCTTTTTATACATATCTGGTTATCTAAAATCCGGATGTACAACTTTTGGACTGTTTAGTGTGCCTCGGCAGTGTGTGCATTGTGTACTTTAACTCCAGTTGGGCGGCTGCTTCACCTTGAGAGTTGATTTTGCCTCCTTTCAGCAGAGGGGGGTTTTCTTGCCTGGAGAGCACCAGAACTTACTAAATCTTTGGACAAGATATTATCCGACGAACACAGGGTATCGATGTGCATGTGGAAAAAGGCATTTCTGCTGTGTTCTTTTGTGTGATGAGTTATTCCAATTGGGACCACCAAAATATATTTTGCCCGGGGCCCGACAAATACTTACTGCAAGTACAGTGCCAGATGCCAGAACATGGCACAGCTCTGGCTCAGTCTCGTAGTTGATGGCAGCAAGCCAGTAGCTGAAGGTGATTCCCATGCTTGTGTACAAGGGCATCAGATGCATCTCTAGACCGTGATGCTGGGACGGCAGCCAGGTAATGGAGTGTAACTGGAGAGGATGTGGATAGTGAGTGCTAAAATAGCACCTTGTGCATCCCGGGTGTCTAACCTGGATCTGCCCTTTTTTGTGAAAGTAAAGAAGCATATCTTCTGCATGATTTAGGATGTAATTGCTCCATAACATGCAGAAAGTCTCTTAATCCTGCAAAAGGGTATGCATAATGCCCCCCATATACAGAGTAACAGTGATCAATCCCTTAGGAAACTGATAAGAGATCTCAATGCTAGGCTGGCTTGGGGACCTTATCGGTAAGAAGTATGTGAGGTGCACGCCACAAAATTGCTTCAAAGTAGCAGATTGGAAATGAACAAATAAGGTGATTATACTAGTGTCAAATCCAGTCAAACATATTGAACTTATCAATGCTTGTTCATCTTTGTTTGTGATGATTAACAGATGAAAAATTTGTGAGGGATGTCAAACCCAAGAACAAGAACTAAAGTTACTTAACATTATAAATGGTTTGAATACATGACCGTATTGAAGATTCACTGGATTCATATATATCCTGTTACAAAAGGCCCATTTTGCCATGTCCTGAAACACCATATAATGTCAGACTACATAGTGCAGCAAACGAACACCTTAAAAGAACATGTTTTAATTATCAGAATGCAGAAATCCTTACTGAACTGAGGTGTTAGAAAATGGGCCTCTCTGAAGGGTCGCCCCAAACTTTTAGCCTTCCTCCTCCTCTTTTCCTGATCTTGTTTTTGTTGGCTTTAGGACTCTAAGCACTTTACCAATGCTATCCAGTGCTAAACTGCATGTGCTCGCTCCTCTAAACATGGTAACATTGGCTCATACCCAATTGGCATATTTAATTTACTTATAAGTCCCTAGTAAAGTGCACTACATGTGCCTAAGGCTTGTAAATTAAATGCTACTAGTGCACTGCTTGTGCCACCCACTCAAGTAGTCCTTAAACATGTCTCAGGCCTGGCACTGCAGAATCTATGTGTGCAGTTTACATTGCCATGTTGACTTGGCATTTAAAACCCCTTGCCAAGTCTTAAACCCCTCTTTTATTACATATATGTCACCCCAAGGTAGGCCCTTGTTAGCCCATGCGGCAGGGTGCTACGTAATCAAAAGGTAGGACATGTACCTTTAAGCTTTCCATGTCCTGATAGTGAAAAACGCTCAAATTTGTTTTTCACCACTGTGAGGCCTAGCCCTCTCAGATTAACAATGGGAATTCCTTATTACACTTTATAAGCTATAGTTCCTGATCGAGAAGTAGATATGCATGTTTCATATTACTGGAATCGCAATGATAAATCCTCTTTACTGGAAAAGTCAAATTTATCATAACCCTTTTGAAAATGCCACTTTAGAAAGATCAAAATGAACAAACGATGGACGGAATAATGAGCAATGCAAACGTTCACCCCCAGTCACAAAGATCAGGGTTTAATCCATCGGTCTTTTGCTCACCACCCAACCCCAGTTTGGACCCAGCCATATGCAAATCAGTCTTGACCCTGTCCCTCATGGGAGCAGTCCATCCCAAACTGCCAAGCCAGGTCCTCCTTGGACCGGAAACAAGCATCCTGGGACTGGTTTCGGGGCACCATACCTCATCAGCCAGGCTAGCTTGAATCCATTGGCACAGTGAGAATGGGGCCCATGTCTGGGCATACCCTTCCCACTTAGGGCGACAAAAGTAAAATGAACAAATGATGGACGGAATGCTGAACAATGCAAACATTCACCCCCAGTCACAAGGATCTGGGTTAAATCCATCATTCTTTTGCTCACCACTCCACCCCAGTTTGGACCCAGCCATATGCAAATCAGTCTTGACCCTGATCCTCATGGGGACAGTCCAGCCCGAACTGCCAAGCCAGGTCCTCCTTGGACCGGAAACAAGCATCCTGGGACCGGTTTCGGGGCGCCATACCTCATCAGCCAGGCTAGCTTGAATCCAGTGGCACAGTAAGCACGGGACCCATGTCTGGGAATGCCCTTCCCACTCATGGAGACAAAAGCAAAATAAACAAATGATGGACGGAATGCTGAACAATGCAAACATTCACCCCTGTCACAAAGATCTGGGTTTAATCCATCATTCTTTTGCTCAACACACCACCCCAGTTTGGACCCAGCCATATACAAATCAGTCTTGACCCTGTTCCTCATGGAAACAGTCCAGCCGGAACTGCCAAGCCAGGCCCTCCCTGGACCGGAAACAAGCATCCTGGGACCGGTTTCGGAGCATCATCCCTCATCAGCTAGGCTAGCTTGAATCCAGTGGCACAGTGAGCACGGGACCCACATTTGAGCATACCCTTCCCACTTAGCGTGACAAAAGCAAAAGAAACAATTGATGGACGGAATGCTGGACAATGCAAACATTCACCCCCAGTCACAATTATTTGGGTTAAATCCATCATTCTTTTGCTCACCACACCACCCCAGTTTGGACCCAGCCATATGCAAATCAGTCTTGACCCTGTTCCTTGTGGGAACAGTCCAGCCCGAACTGCCAAGCCAGGTCCTCCCTGGACCGGAAACAAGCATCCTGGGACTGGTTTCAGGGCATCACCCTTCATCAGCCAGGCTAGCTTGAATCCAGTGGTGTAGTGAGCACGGGACCCACGTCTGGGCATACCCTTCCCACTTAGGGCGACAAATGCAAAAGAAACAATTGATGGACGGAATGCTGGACAATGCAAACATTCACCCCCAGTCACAAGATGGGTTAAATCCATCAATCTTTTGCTCACCACACCACCCCAGTTTGGACCCAGCCATATGCAAATCAGTCTTGACCCTGTTCCTTGTGGGAACAGTACAGCCCGAACTGCCAAGCCAGGTCCTCCCTGGACTGGAAACAAGCATCCTGGGACCGGTTTCAGGGCATCACCCTTCATCAGCCAGGCTAGCTTGAATCCAGTGGTGTAGTGAGCATGGGACCCACGTCTGGGCATACCCTTCCCACTTAGGCCGACAAATTCAAAAGAAACAATTGATGGACGGAATGCTGAACAATGCAAACATTCACCCCCAGTCACAAGGATCTGGGTTAAATCCATCATTCTTTTGCTCACCACACCACCCCAGTTTGGACCCAGCCATATGCAAATCAGTCTTGACCCTGTTCCTTGTGGGAACAGTCCAGCCCGAACTGCCAAGCCAGGTCCTCCCTGGACCGGAAACAAGCATCCTGGGACCGGTTTCAGGGCATCACCCTTCATCAGCCAGGCTAGCTTGAATCCAGTGGTGTAGTGAGCACGGGACCCACGTCTGAGCATACCCTTCCCACTTAGGCCGACAAATGCAAAAGAAACAATTGATGGACGGAATGCTGGACAATGCAAACATTCACCCCCAGTCACAAGGATCTGGGTTAAATCCATCATTCTTTTGCTCACCACACCACCCCAGTTTGGACCCAGCCATATGCAAATCAGTCTTGACCCTGTTCCTTGTGGGAACAGTCCAGCCCGAACTGCCAAGCCAGGTCCTCCCTGGACCGGAAGCAAGCATCCTGGGACTGGTATCAGGGCATCACCCTTCATCAGCCAGGCTAGCTTGAATCCAGTGGTGTAGTGAGCACGGGACCCACGTCTGGGCATACCCTTCCCACTTAGGGCGACAAATGCAAAAGAAACAATTGATGGACGGAATGCTGGACAATGCAAACATTCACCCCCAGTCACAAGATGGGTTAAATCCATCAATCTTTTGCTCACCACACCACCCCAGTTTGGACCCAGCCATATGCAAATCAGTCTTGACCCTGTTCCTTGTGGGAACAGTCCAGCCCGAACTGCCAAGCCAGGTCCTCCCTGGACCGGAAACAAGCATCCTGGGACCGGTTTCAGGGCATCACCCTTCATCAGCCAGGCTAGCTTGAATCCAGTGGTGTAGTGAGCACGGGACCCACGTCTGGGCATACCCTTCCCACTTAGGGTGACAAATGCAAAAGAAACAATTGATGGACGGAATGCTGGACAATGCAAACATTCACCCCCAGTCACAAGGATCTGGGTTAAATCCATCATTCTTTTGCTCACCACACCACCCCAGTTTGGACCCAGCCATATGCAAATCAGTCTTGACCCTGTTCCTTGTGGGAACAGTCCAGCCCGAACTGCCAAGCTAGGTCCTCCCTGGACCGGAAACAAGCATCCTGGGACTGGTTTCTGGGCATCACCCTTCATCAGCCAGGCTAGCTTGAATCCAGTGGTGTAGTGTTCACGTGACCCATGTCTGGGCATACCCTTCCCACTTAGGGTGACAAAACGCAAAAGAAACAATTGATGGACGGAATGCTGGACAATGCAAACATTCACCCCCAGTCACAAGATGGGTTAAATCCATCAATCTTTTGCTCACCACACCACCCCAGTTTGGACGCAGCCATATGCAAATCAGTCTTGACCCTGTTCCTTGTGGAAACAGTCCAGCCCGAACTGCCAAGCCAGGTCCTCCCTGGACTGGAAACAAGCATCCTGGGACCGGTTTCAGGGCATCACCCTTCATCAGCCAGGCTAGCTTGAATCCAGTGGTGTAGTGAGCACGGGACCCACGTCTGGGCATACCCTTCCCACTTAGGGCGACAAATGCAAAAGAAACAATTGATGGACGGAATGCTGGACAATGCAAACATTCACCCCCAGTCACAAGGATCTGGGTTAAATCCAT
Organism: Calotriton arnoldi; assembly: GCA_963921515.1. Lineage (NCBI taxonomy): Eukaryota > Metazoa > Chordata > Amphibia > Caudata > Salamandridae > Calotriton > Calotriton arnoldi. The sequence goes on along the minus strand of CAWUFW010018720.1, from coordinate 156,402 downwards.
CATTATTTTGCTCACCACACCACCCCAGTTTGGCCCCAGCCATATACAAATCAATCTTGACCCTGTTCCTTGTGGGAACAGTCCAGCCCGAACTGCCAAGCCAGGTCCTCCCTGGACCGGAAACAAGCATCCTGGGACTGATTTCAGGGCATCACCCTTCATCAGCCAGGCTAGCTTGAATCCAGTGGTGTAGTGAGCACGGGACCCACGTCTGGGCATACCCTTCCCACTTAGGGCGACAAATGCAAAAGAAACAATTGATGGACGGAATGCTGGACAATGCAAACATTCACCCCCAGTCACAAGGATCTGGGTTAAATGCATCATTCTTTTGCTCACCACACCACCACAGTTTGGACCCAGCCATATACAAATCAGTCTTGACCCTGTTCCTTGTGGGAACAGTCCAGCCCGAACTGCCAAGCCAGGTCCTCCCTGGACCGGAAACAAGCATCCTGGGACTGGTTTCAGGGCATCACCCTTCATCAGCCAGGCTAGCTTGAATCCAGTGGTGTAGTGAGCACGGGACCTACGTCTGGGCATACCCTTCCCACTTAGGGCGACAAATGCAAAAGAAACAATTGATGGACGGAATGCTGCACAATGCAAACATTCACCCTCAGTCACAAGGATCTGGGTTAAATCCATCATTCTTTTGCTCACCACACCACCCCAGTTTGGACCCAGGCATATGCAAATCAGTCTTGACCCTGTTCCTTGTATGAACAGTCCAGCCCGAACTGCCAAGCCAGGTCCTCCCTGGACCGGAAACAAGCATCCTGGGACCGGTTTCAGGGCATCACCCTTCATCAGCCAGGCTAGCTTGAATCTAGTGGTGTAGTGAGCACGGGACCCACGTCTGAGCATACCCTTCCCACTTAGGGCGACAAATGCTAAAGAAACAATTGATGGACGGAATGCTGGACAATGCAAACATTCACCCCCCGTCACAAGGATCTGGGATAAATCCATCATTCTTTTGCTCACCACACCACCCCAGTTTGGACCCAGCCATATGCAAATCAGTCTTGACCCTGTTCCTTGTGGGAACAGTCCAGCCCGAACTGCCAAGCCAGGTCCTCCCTGGACAGGAAACAAGCATCCTGGGACCGGTTTCAGGGCATCACCCTTCATCAGCCAGGCTAGCTTGAATCCAGTGGTGTAGTGAGCACGGGACCCACGTCTCGGCATACCCTTCCCACTTAGGGCGACAAATGCAAAAGAAACAATTGATGGACGGAATGCTGGACAATGCAAACATTCACCCCCAGTCACAAGAATGCTTGTTTCCAGGCCAGGGAGGTCCTGGCATGGCAGTTCGGGCTGGACTGTTCCCATTGGGCGCAGGGTCAAGACTGATTTGCATATGGCTGGGTCCAAACTGGAATGGCATGGTGAGCTAAAAAACGATGGATTTAGGCCCAGATCTCTGTACTGGGGTGAATGTATGACATTGTTCTGCATTCTGTCCATCAATTGTTGTTTTTGCATTTGTCACCCCGAGTGGGACGGGTATGCCCAGACGTGGGTCCCGTGCTCTCCATGCCACTGGAGTCAAGCTATCCTGGCTGATGAGTGCTGAAAGCCCGAAACCGGTTCTAGTATGCTTGTTTCCAGTCCAGGGAGGCGATACCAAAGGGGATGATGGACGGAGCGTTGGAACAAATCAAACACTCACCCCCAGTCAACTGATCTGGGTTTAATCCATCATCATTCTTTAGCTCACTCCACCACCCCAGTTCAGACATGGCCATATGCAAATCAGTCTGACCCTGTGCCTCATGGGAACAGTCCAGCCCGAACTGCCAAGCCATGTCTTCCCTGGACCGGAAACAAGCATCCTGGGACCGGTTTCGGGTTCAAAACCCTCATCAGCCAGGCTATTTTGAATCCAGTGGCAAAGTGAGCAAGGGACCCACGTCTGGGCATACCCTGCCAACTTAGGGCGAACAAAGCGATACCAAAGGGGATGATGGACGGAGCGTTAGAACAAATCAAACACTCACCCCCAGTCAACTGATCTGGGTTTAATCCATCATCATTCTTTAGCTCACTCCACCACCCCAGTTCAGACATGGCCATATGCAAATCAGTCTGACCCTGTGCCTCATGGGAACAGTCCAGCCCGAACTGCCAAGCCATGTCTTCCCTGGACCGGAAACAAGCATCCTGGGACCGGTTTCGGGTTCAAAACCCTCATCAGCCAGGCTATCTTGAATCCAGTGGCAAAGTGAGCAAGGGACCCACGTCTGGGCATACCCTGCCAACTTAGGGCGAACAAAGCGATACCAAAGGGGATGATGGACGGAGCGTTAGAACAAATCAAACACTCACCCCCAGTCAACTGATCTGGGTTTAATCCATCATCATTCTTTAGCTCACTCCACCACCCCAGTTCAGACATGGCCATATGCAAATCAGTCTGACCCTGTGCCTCATGGGAACAGTCCAGCCCGAACTGCCAAGCCATGTCTTCCCTGGACCGATGGATTTAGGCCCAGATCTCTGTACTGGGGTGAATGTATGACATTGTTCTGCATTCTGTCCATCAATTGTTGTTTTTGCATTTGTCACCCCGAGTGGGACGGGTATGCCCAGACGTGGGTCCCGTGCTCTCCATGCCACTGGAGTCAAGCTATCCTGGCTGATGAGGGTTGAAAGCCCGAAACTGCTCCTAGGATGCTTGTTTCCAGTCCAGGGAGGACCTGACCTGGCAGTTCGGGCTGGACTGTTCCCATTGGGCGCAGGGTCAAGATTGATTTGCATATGGCTGCGTCCAAACTGGAATGGCGTGGTGAGCAAAAAAACGATGGATTTAGGCTCAGATCTCTGTACTGGGGTGAATGTACGACATTGTTCTTCATTCTGTCCATCAATTGTTGTTTTTGCAGAGTGCTAAGGCCAGCAAAAAGAAGGTCAGAAAAATAGGAGGAGGAATGCAAAAAGTTAGGGTTAACCTTTCACACAGAGCCATTTTCCAACACGACACCCCAGCTTAAAGCCAGCGTAGCCTAATCAATACCTTAATGGACTTCCCTGCTTAGACCCTTACCCTCCTTCTAGGAGTTTCTCACGGTTCTGCATTAATACCCTTATTATTTAACCTTTAAGTGCGTCCATTGGCAGATGTGGTGGAGAGTTGTGGTCTCACACTCTGGGGGAGATTTACAAAATTCGCGCAACGCAGCGCAGCCCCCCGCGAGGCTGTGTTGCGTTGCACGACAGGGAGGGAGCAGGGGAGCGCCATATCTTCAAAGATATGGCTCTCTCCTCCCCTTTCCCTTGCGCCAGCACTGATTTCAGCAGCTGTGCGCCATGCACACACCTTAGCGCCGCAGCGCTGAGGTGTGTGCATGAGTGTAGCATAGGTTTTCTACAGGAAGGGTACCCTTCCTGTACAAAATACTATGCTAGGCACAAGGGAAAGCTATTCCCACTTTGCATGCGTGCTGCACAGCGCCTAGTTGCAAAGGGTGCAGTTTTCTCACACTAAACTCAATCTACTGTTTTCAGTAAATTGGGTATAGCGTGAGAAACCTTGGGTGGTTGCATGGGAACGCCCATGCACCACCCTTGGCACGCCCCCATGGCGCAAAGTAATGCGAAGCAGCGCAATGCGCTGCTTCGTGTTACTTTTACGTTATTTCCAGCGCTAAACAAGTTTAGCGCTGGAAAGTTGATTAGGAAAAAAAGATTTTGCGCCGTTTTGCGTAATTTTTATGACGCAAACACGGCCAAAATCTTAGTAAATCTCCCCCTCTATTCGTACGCCGATGACACTCAAATTACTTTCTCATTGACTTCCCATCAGAAACACCAATCTGAGTCAATTAACTATGGTCTCAAGCAGATTGCAGCATGGATGGATGGCAATCTGCTTAGATTGAATGGGGACAAAACTGAGGTTCTGATCATGGGGAAAAATCCACAACTATGGGGTCGGAGCATTGGCCGGCCTCCTTAGGCTCTGTTCCCGCCCCTTCTCTAAAAGTAAAAAGCCTGGGATTTTGGCTAGATGAAGATTTGTCTAGGTGTCCCCAGGCGGCCATAGTTGCTTCATCCTGCTTTGCAGTCATGAAGTGGGTGAAAAAAAAATTGTTGGATCATTCCTCATTAAGCAATGAGGGCGCTAATTCAGGCTCTCATTCTTTCCAGATTGGACTATGATAATCTAGGTGCAGACAAGGCAGCTATATTTGTCGCCTTCTAGTGGTACAAGACGCCACGGCTAGACTTCTTACTCGCTCTTCAAGAAGGACCGCGGCTTCCCCCATTCTGTGGGAGATACATTGGTTACAGATCAACAAAAGAATACAATTCAAAGCCCTCTGCTTTATTTTTAAAGCTAAGGCAGGGCTTGGCCTAAATATATACAACAACTGGTCTACTTGTAAATTCCTTCTCGAAACTTGAGATCCGCTAATCAGGGACAATACTGGGTATTGAGAATACACAGGGTACGATCAGGTGGTCGCACTTTTGCGTATCTAGGTCCAAAACTGTGTAATGCCTTGACTCAGTATATGAGGAGTTGTACCTCACTAATGCAGTTCCGCAAATTCTTAAAAACATGGCTTTTTTAATGGTAGTGTCTTCAGTAATGCCTCTGTAGTGCCGGGAAACCCAATGAGTAGCTGCACGCTTTGCAAATGACAAATAATAATAGGGAGATAGAACATGGACAATGTCCCAGTACTGTACCTCTCTGAACTCAGTTGGATCCCTCTGTCTATACTCTCAGGGGCCACTAAGATAACCCATGGGGAATCCTTCTCCTCACTGGTGGACCCCATCTGTGCAGCACCTAACCCTAACTTGTTAACAGATACATCCCAGTAAGTAGGCAGTACCACCATGGCCAACAAAGTGAAGAGGCCCATTCCACCCCTTGGGTCTGACTTCTGTCCCCAACCCAAGGAAAACTCTATCCACAGGGACAGCAACCAACAAAGGCCACTGATAGCTGTCAATGTCAAGAGCAAGGCCCCAGGCCATCCAGTGGCCTCTGTCCTCTGTGGTTTCTCAGAGTGGGAGACTGTAGTCCCAGGTGCCTTGCATCCTTTCTCCACTCCACCTCCCACCAGTTCAGGAGTGGTAACCTGCAACTTCTACTCTAACCCAGGGTCTGTACCCTTGGGCTGGACAGGAGTCAGGAGTGAGTCCTTCCTCCCCTCCCCCTGCCCCTACATCTGGGGTTCTGTACCCTCTGTTTGGGAGAGGTACCATCAGAAAACTGAATTGTCAGGGTGCCTGCGGCAGCTGCCCCTCCTAGTTCTTCTGACACTGGGGGTAACTCATTCCCCAGAATGCAATCATTGGGCATCTGGGGAATAACTATGACCCTTCTCTGGGTCACCTCCTCACTCCACTCAAGGGGCACCAGGGCCATAGGGCATAAAAATTTGTGCCCATAGGCAGGAGTCACTCTACACATCTCACTGGTGTACTGCTGTGGGGAGACTAGCACTTCCACAACCATGGTCCTGCTAACCCCAGTATCCCTCAGAGCAGTGGTTGGGACCCCATTCACTACCACCTGGTAGAAGTGACGGCTCCTTCCCTCAGGGATCACAAATTTACCCTCTGAGTCTATTTCCCAGTTGTGGGAGACCATGGCATGTTCTATGACCTGCCCCTGGGGACTACCTTCCCCTAAGGCCACATGGGCCACCCCTGTATGATTCCCACCAGTGGATGGTTTCTTTGGACAGACAGAGTCCCCCTGCTTGTGTCCTACCTGGAAACAATCAAAGCAGTGAGGTTGGAAATGGGGCACCCTGGGCCGCTGCCCACCGGTACCACCCTCCTTCTTCTCAGTAGGGACATGGGAACTCTTTTCTTCCCTCTTACCCTGGGACCTGTCTGGGTCTCTCTTGACCCCCTTCACTCTCTTAGGGGGGACCTGAACCACCCTTCTTGGGGTCACTCCCAAGTACCTTTCTGGACACTCGGGCGCTGACCCCGATGTCTGCCTCCTCAGCAGGTTTCCTGGGGTCAGGTAACTTGCTATCGACTAAGTGTTGACGAACTCTGGAAAACAAATATCAAGCATGTGCTCCTTCAAAATCAAGCTGTACAGCCCTGTTAGACCTGTCAGCCCTAGGGTGGTCTTACCCCGCATTTTTTTCCCCTTTTTGCCTCGATCTTGACCGCCATTTTTGTTGGACATAGGACTCTGGGCGCCTTACCGCTGCTGAACAGTGCTGAGGTGCAGGTGCTCTCTCCTAACAACATGGTTGCCACAGGCCCCTGCTACTGCGGAGTGGCCATTGTCCTATCTGCGCGCTAGTAGTTGGGATAAGGCTGGGACATAGTGCTACTGTAACCCTGAGCGTCCCGCCTCTTGTCACCAGAGACAGCCACCACAGAGCCCCCAGAGCCTTCTAGAACCTTCCAACCCCCCCAGGTTGGCGCCAGAACTTGCCGCCTTTTTGGTAGGCTCACCTGACCTAGGGGTATAAAAGTAGAGGAGGGAAACCTGACAGTTAGTTGGTGCACTACTGGACCTGGGGACCCTCCGCCGGAGTAAAGGCTGCTGAGCTAGGGGGAGGCTACACTACTGAGGCTGACTGATCTTGTGCCCTGCTGCCCCAAGATAGATGAGTGATCCTGCCAGCCTGCTGACCTTGCCCTGTGTGAGGGGAACCAGGGAGACCAACTCCAGTGTGCCTGCCCGAGACTACCATCTTTCCTCCCACTGCAACTAACTTCTGCAACTAATACCTGCCATCTCCTGCCAGCGCTGAGGCTGGGAAGCGCTGTGGACCTGACACCTGAAACTCCCCAGCTAGCGCTGTGATTCCTGAGTGCTGGGGAACCTGCGAGCGCTGCTGCTGCTGGGGATCACAAGGTAAAGCGCTGGGCCACCTAAGCGCTATATTGCCAGAACTTGCAACTGTCCCCCCCAGCGCTGTGCTAACGAAGGTGTGCATGCCCAGAACTCCCAGCTAATGCTACGCGCTGTGATCGTATAGCGCTGGATAGCCTAAACCCTGCAAGAGACTCTGAGCGCTGTGGTAGCGCGTTGCTTCGTGCCCAGTGCCTGAAATTGCTGTTGGGCGCTGCTGGAAAGAAGGCGCTGTGCCCTTAATCCCGAGCGCTAACCCGGAGCGCGCCCTGTGCCCCCAGATCGCCGCCGCGGCCCCTGCACTGTGAGTAAAAGGAGCGCTGGTGTGGGGGAACTCACCGCCGCTGGCCGGGTTCTGCATACAAGCGCTTTGCCCCCGAGAAGCGCTGTGGCCGGAATCACCGCCGCTGCCCCGGTGCTGCTCAAGAAGAAGAGTGCGTGGTCCTGAATTCCCCCGCGGCCCCCGAAGCGAGGGGAGGGCCGCTGCGGTTGCTGCCAAGGCCGCGCTAGGCCTGAAGTGCGAAAGGAGGCGTTGCCCGGCAACCGGGGCGCCGGTCACGTCATTGGCCACGCCCCCAAGAAGCCGCGCACGGATTGGCTCCCGAGCCCGGAGGCAAACAGGAAGCCCGGAGCCCGCCCAGGCATCGGCGAGGGGGCTCCGAAGAGAGTGGGAGCCCCTGACCTCCCCAGGCCAGGTCCGAAAAAGCGTAGAGGCCCGTGGGAATGAGGAGGCGGCCGGTGCCTCCACGAACCAACACTGGCTTGACAGCGGACTTTTCCCCCCAGGTAACAGCCCCGCAGGGAGGGTTGGGAAGTGCTGTGCCCTCGCCCAGGCAGTGACTGAGACCCAAGCGCAACGGGGATAGCCAGCTACACGTCCCCCTGGCGCTAGACCGTTCTGCTGTCCTGTCTCCCCTTCCTCCCTCCTCCCCTGCAAGGGCACCAAGTTCCCAAATGACAACTTTTGCCCATGCTAGAGCTATGCACCAGAATGACTACCTAGGATGATGAGTGCAGGACCTCTGTTAAAGCCCTGCATAAGCATTGTGATCTAGAGTGCAAATCTCCCTAAGAGTTGTGATCTGTAGGGCATAGCCGCATAAGAATGATTACCTATAGTTTATACACTGCATAGGACATGTTGCCCATGTTAAACGCATACCTGCCTAAGAGTTATTCCTTGTGCTGCATATCTGAAGGAGCCATATTACATGCACTGCATAGGAAATGTTACCTGTATTGTCCTGAGGTTACCAGAAACCGTTTATCCTGACTAATGTGAGAACCCTACGTTACTTACCTTAACAGGAAGTAGATAAAGATACTTGTTTTTGTAAATGAAACTGGAGTGGTGTCTCTTTATTGCGTGTGCCTTACTGTGTCAGAGTGGGAGAGTGCTGCACAACTACTTCACACTTAGCCTCCGGCGTGCCTACCTGCCTCGCGCCAAGCTACCGTGTCGGAGTCAGTGGTCCCTGGAACCCTGGGTCTAACAAGCCCTGAATAATCATCAACCTTGCTGCTCCTCACTCAGTCCTTCAGTTCCTTGCTGGCATAATCCAAGAAATCCACCCAGGTTTGTGATGATACCTTGAGGCTGTCCCTGAATCTGAGCCTATACATCTCAGGGGTCTGTCCAAACTTGCTGACTAGGACGGCCTTCATTGCAGCATAGCATGTCTGGTCCTTTACCGCTAGTGTAAGGAGTGTGTCCCTCCCCACCTTGGGCATATACCTCCACAAACTACCACCCCAGAACTCCTCTGGGACCCTGTGCACTCTCAGAGACATTGCATAGGAGCCATTTTCCAACAGAGTCCATGAAGATTCCATTCACGATGATGTTTCTGCAGGTGCTCTGAGATGCAAATTCATACAATGACATACACTGCAGAATTTCACTGGCAGGGAATGCATCTAGAGGTTTTGCCACCAAATGGCTACATCAAAATAATACTCTGTGTGATCACACAACAGATGTGACCCAAAAGTAAGACATGTTGGACAATATGTGGGTAGATTAAACTATTATATGCCCTAAGACACTATACCACAGTCTCCTTCCAGAGAGTCATCAAAGGAACAGTTGTAATTTTCCAATGTTATGCCCGGAAGGTAATTTGGCAAGTACCATTTACATGCAGGCACTGTGTGGCATGCTATTTCAGTCTCAATCGTACAACACACAGAACAAGACATACCCCATTGTAGTTGAAGCCATTTACAGTGTGCACCTCAGAATCAATGAGCCTTATAGCTACCTTTCTGGCTAGATCACCCTAGATGGACATAACCTTAAATATACAGTCACTCTGCAATGCCCAAAAGTTTCTCTGGGTTACAGCATGATGATGCCATTCTGCACAAAATCCAACTGGTTAGGACAGTTTTATATACAAATTCAGTGAATGTGTCCTGCTTGACACAATGTTTAACAATAGCAGTGCCCTTAACTCACTTCCACACCTGCAAGGACGTATGACCCTACCCTCTTCCAAAAGGTGCATGCACATCATTTGAGGACATTATTGATAATGTCTAACCATACATAGCCGTAATTAACAGGGCATATGTGACCGTAGCATCTACCATGTAGGGAGCCACTAGTGTGCACAAAAATGCCTAATATATTTGAATCAAGGGATATGGAGGATCCATAGGTAGTCAGAACCGGCCATCTGCAGATGACTCCAAATCTTGGATGACCACCGAAAGCCATAGTCATAACTACTACCCCAAGTATTGAGGCAATAGACGGCCAGGTGGACATAAGTCAAAAACTGTACTGGAAGTTCCACCACCTATGTATTCAGAGGACTGCTAGCCTGGGGATGCAGCTAAAGTATATATAGTTTATGATTGTGTATGAACCTATATTTCTTAACAGAGCACAGGGAGTGGTAGGATCCACAGAGGCCATGTGGCTCTTAAAGCCATGTGTTCCACCTTGACCAAGACAGTCATGCCACTGACTCCATGGTTTCTAACTGGTGCAGCTGTCACCCAGTGACCTATGCTTGGTGATGTAGGAGGCACCAGGATCAAAGAAGAATCTAGCCTTTAAATGAAATACAGAAGGCACGAAATGCTGGCAGCCTGTATTTCCACCTCTAGGCTGAGGTGTTGTCAATTGCCTGCTAGATGTATCACGACAAGCTGAAGCAGAGAGAGGTAGGCTGGACAATGAGAGGGGCAGGTCTGTTTGTTTCCTATCCCCCATCTGTTTCACAAATGTGCCTGTCAACCATAAGCGCTACCACACTAATGTAGTTTGTAAGCCCAATTAGCATTCTAGTGGGTCCCCAAGTGGTGTTTATTGATCTGTAAGAGATGTGCACTGCTGTTTACTCTTAATGTAGAATTGGGTGATCTTCACCTGCAGTAGAATTCTACTTAGTTGAACCATCACACAACCATTTGTGGTAGCCATGCTCCTAGCTTGAGTTTTGAAAGAGTTTCTATATTGTATCTGAATGACAGAGAGTAATTCAATGCCTCCCACATGATTCTTTGGCCAATCCTGAATGCACAATGTAGTGGGGTAGTATTTGGCTGTGGTACTTGTGTCACTCTCTGTGTCATCAACAGTACTAGTGACAGAAGTCAACTGATGTGCCTATGAATGTACATTTTAGAAGGATGTAGAACATGTTCAGGTTTGATATGATCTAGACAAGCAGTCTCCTTCCATTTTTTGTTGCTGTGTTTATTACGATTATTGTTTGAAATTGAGGTTTCTGGTTGGCAGAGTATGCACCCTATCCAAGCAGTAGCCACAATCCTAGTCAGGGAAAGTTAGATATACAACCTAAATTAACCTGCGCTCACCTTCTGGTATCTTGCCAACAAAGCAGTCAGGCTTAACTTAGGAGGCGATGTGTAAAGTATTTGTGCAATACTTAAGTTACAATAACACAGTGAAAACACCACACAAAAAAACTCAAACCAGTTAAGAAAAATAGAGAATATTCATCTGATGAAATACAAGATCAAAACAACAAATACCCGATAAGTAGAACTCGAGATATGTAGTTTGAATGATTAAATGTTAAAAAAGGGCTTAGAAGTCACTAGCGGTCAAAAGGTTACTTGAGGTCATGAGGCACCGGTACAAATCCAAAAGTTCAAGCCGACCACGATGGAGGGATGGTTGGCTACAGAACCCATGCATGGTCCGCTGAAAAAGTACCTTGTATGGAGCAAGAGTCTGCGTCGAAGGCTTCACTGCATCGATTCTGAAACATGCAGTCGGGTTGATGTGTCAGAGTTGAGCCACGCAATTGGTGTCAAAGGATCGGTGGTGCGTCGATGTCAAGCCTTGCAGTCGGTGTCAAAGGATCAGCACTACATCTTCGTCAAACCTCGCATACGGGACGCACGTCGGCGTCATAGGGGCACTGCTTTGAAGTCGGAGGAAACTGCATGGGTTTCGATCGGTGCAAAGGTGTCACTGCGTCGATTTTTGTAGAAAACAGCTCTGGAACCAACTTCTGAGGCCGAGGACCGGAGGGGGGCACCTCAGGCAAGGGTAGGACTCACAGATGGCAGAGTACAGCAGCACCAGCAGAGTTGCAAGAAGTCTTTAGTATCCCTGAGAATTTAGAAAACAGGAGGCAAGCCAGCAAGCCCTTGGAGAATCTTGGGTGAAGGATGTAGAGAGCAGGTCCAGTGCCTCTCACTTCCACACAAGAAGCAGCAGGCAGCAGGCCAACCCAGCACTAAAAAATATGCAAAGTGGAAGTCTCTCCTGTAGCACAGCAATCAGCAGGCCAACATAGCAATGCAGGTAGCAAAGTGGCAGTCCCTCTTACAGCACAGCATCTCTTCTTCCAGGCAGAATGTCCTTGGTTCCAGTAGAGTTCTGATTTGGTTGTGTCAGGGGTCCAGTACTTATTCCGAAATGTGTCTTTGAAGTGGGGGGGGCATCAAAGAAGTCTTTGAAGATCACAAGGTCCCTGCCTTTCCGAAATTGGCTCTAGACACACTACAAGGGGGTATGCAGCTCTTAGTTTGGGGACAGGCACAGCCCTATTCAGGCGCACGTGTCACCCCCTCCCTCCCATTCTACCCGAGGATGGCCCATCAGCCTGGTGATGAGCCATCAGGATGCACATGCCACACCCCTTCTACCTTTGTGTGACTGTGTAAAGGGAATGTGAAAACCTAGACGTGTATCCAGAGACAGACAGAGGCACAGAATGGTTAACGTGAGAAAATGTCAACTTTCTAAAAGTGGCATTTTCAGACTTACAATTTAAAATCTGAGTTCACCATAAGTTGTGATTTTGGATTTTGGGTCCAGAGTCACCAAACTCCTAATTTCTGTATGCTCCCAAGTGGAAATTGCAGTTAAACTGTGTTTAAGGCAATACCAATGTTAACCTATGGGAGAGATAGGCCTTCCTGTAGTGAAAAATGAATTTAAGAGTATTTCACTACCAGGATATGAAAAACTTAAAAGTACATGTCCCACCTTTTTAATACACTGCACCCTGTCCATGGGGCTGCTTAGGGCCTGCCTCACGGGTGACTTACATATAATAAAAGGAAGGTTTGGGCCTGGCAAATAGGTTAACTTGCCAGGTCGAAATAGCAGTTTAAAAATGCACAAACAGGCTCTGCAATGGCAGGCCTGAGCCATGTTTAAAGGGCTACTGAGTGGATGGCACATTTAGTGCTACAGGCTCACTATTAGCATTTAATTTACCAACCCTGGACACATATAGTGCACTTTACTAGGGACTTACAAGTAAAGTAAATATGCCAATTGTGGATACGCCAATGTTATCATGTTTAGAGAACAGAGCATATACACTTTAGCAATGGTTAGCAGTGGTAAAGTGCCCAGAATCCTAAAGCCAGCAAAAATGAAGTCAGCAAAACAGGCAGAAGACAAGTGAGGAGAAACCACGCCAAGGATGCCATGTCTAACAATTAGCATCTGTTCCGATAGCTAAACCACGTAAAGTACATCTCGTCCTGCGGAATAGCAAGATTAATCAAATATACTCTTGTCTTGAAAGTGCTGCCACCTGTGTCTATCCTCCACTCCTCTGCATGTGTGTCCTGGAGCAAGGGAAACAACAGGCCTGCCAATGTCCTGCATTGTCTGCATCAGAAGATAAAAGCCTGGGAACATAATTAAGTTTTCCCACTGCAACACTAAAATGTGACAGCCAATGACAAGGCATAAAAATTATGTCAAGGTTATGGACAAAATGCAGAGGTAATGCAGTCATTGAATTGCCTTATACGGCAGAAAGTACCTGTCAGCATGCTGGCAACCACACACAGGGGAGGGGAGGGCTGGGCTTCTTAAAGGATGATGTTGCGACAGAAGGAGGTATGACAGGTGAGTTAGATAGGTGTGCTTAACCATCACTATAAAGTTTCATGTTCATGATTTTTCATTCAGAAGTCGTCATTAATGCCTAACTGCAATTATTGCTATAGTATTAATCCTCATCTTTCTACTCTGACCAGAGAGTTGGTGTGCTAGTGAATAGGACCTGACAGGCTCTGCTCACAGAGACCCCAATTGCACGTGACCTCTCATCATTCTCTCCGCTGGGATCAGTGTGGTGAATGCAGATGAAGTCTCTTTTGAGACCAGGATTGACAGTGTTCCACTTCATTTAACTCATCTGTACTGTGGCCTTCTGATGTATATTGCTGGTGTGGTGCGCTGCTGGAGGTGATCTTGATGTGTCTCTGCTTTGCCCATTCACAATGGGGTTGTTGTGTTTTTCGTGGCAGTTTCTGTTTTGCTAAGGAAACCTCCCTGGTATATGCCTGTCTTGTGAGCATTACATTTATTTTAACTTGCTGATGGAGTTGGCATAGGCAATTTAATCCTTCTAAGGAGCTTATTTCATGTGTCATGAACATGTTGATTGTTGTCTGCTACAAGTGTCTGGAGTTACACTAAGGACATTGTTATCATTATGTTTCATATTGGTACCCCAATATAGGCTCAGGTAGCAACCTAACCTTTCACCTATATTCTCCCCTACCATTACACTACATAACGGTTCTTGGGATTGACCCTTTACCTAGTTACGGTCCTGCTTACAGGACGTGGGGTTTTCCCTGAAAACTAGCCTCATCCATTATGCATGAGGATTCTTAGAAACTCAGCAGGACTACCATCTCCTGCATAATAACTATGCATAAGGGTCATTCCTTCCGTCATCCTAAGTCCGACATGACACAGCAAGGTAGAACCCCTGAGGGTACCACTTTGGGTGGGAAACAGCGTTTACATCGCATGCGCTACAACGCATGCGATTACAACAAGGTCGTTACAACGACCGCGTTGTTACAACGCAAGCCATTACATCGCAAGTCATTTCTACAACTTGCTGTAGGGGGCGCACAAAACTAAGGAATAGTATAATTTACTATTCCAACACCTTCCCTACTGTTGCACACGCTGGTGTTGGAATAGTAAATTATACTATTCCTAAGTCCAGCGCGCCCCCTACAGCAAGTTGTAGAAACGACTTGCGATGTAATGGCTTGCGTTGTAGCACATGCGATGTAACATCGCATATTCCTTTGGGTATATAAACACCATATCTTGCTGAGGTACTCAGAGGAGAAAAAGGACTTCCATGCTGATACACTGACGCGAGATGCTGAGGTTCCTGCACGCAGACACTCCAGCTCGCTGTGGTCTGACATCCCTCGCGGGGTGTCCATCTCGAGACCAAGATAGGGTCCCACAGTCTCTCACTTCAGGTAATGGGGTTGACTTTATCCTAGAGGGATTCTTGGCTTTACACCTACATACATGCTAGGTACACTTAGGTACATCCAGTTAGGGTCGCATCATAGGAGTACGCATTTACTACTGTCATGTATTTTATATACTTGCCTGTATTCATTGTTTTAGCACGATGGTAGAAATCTACCATCCTTTTACTCTGTTAGTGCTTCTAATCATTTATATCTGTTTCTGTCTAAAGGTTGTTTCAGCACACCGATTTTACACTAGAATGACGCTGGTTCAATAAATGCTTATTGAAAAACGTCCCCACCGTTTATTCTGTGTATTTCTCTGAGACAAAGTGAGCACGAGTGACTGAGCGAAAAGTATTGCACTGTTTCCACGATCCCGGATGGGACAGAGTTGTCATGTTCGATGGTTGCCAGGAACTATTCTCTCTTTGGTAAGAGGGGTTTCTAGTTGCACTGTGAGCTAGCTGGTATACAGGCTAACATACCCCGGTGGGGTTGTTTAGAATCTGTCTGGACACCAATCCTACAGTGT
This sequence comes from Calotriton arnoldi, assembly GCA_963921515.1. NCBI lineage: Eukaryota > Metazoa > Chordata > Amphibia > Caudata > Salamandridae > Calotriton > Calotriton arnoldi. The sequence goes on along the minus strand of CAWUFW010018720.1, from coordinate 141,283 downwards.
ATGTTGTCTAAACTCGCAGATCCTATATAGGTTTATAGAAACTACATGACATGGCGCCGCCAACGTTGGTTTGGTACTTATTTAACGGTCAAATCTGAGTAGTTCAGTCATGCTATTCTCAGAAGACCCCTACTCACATTTCCCCAGAGTTTGGCGGTGCGGGAGCAGGACCACCCCACTCCTGCACCGGCAAACCCGTGTAGGAACAGTCCAACAGATCAGGAGTTTTCTCCTGGTCTGGCGGGCGGTTCTTTGGCGTTCCCAGGCGGTGCCTATGAAAGAGGCACCGCAATGGGAATGTCAAAGGCAGTACCTGCACAGCATGGACTGCTGCAGTCCATGCCATGCAGGTACTGGTGTGCATGCGCACAGAGAGGTACATGTTGTGCCCCCCTGTGTGCATCCACATGGTGTGAGGCACCAGGGGGCCATGTCGCACCTAATATGCTTTATTGCGGGCTCAGGACTGCCACGCAACTGCCAGAGAACAGCAGTTCCCTGGCGGTTGCGGTGGGCGCAGTGTGGCCCGACCGCCAAAGTCGTAATAGGGCGGTCAGGAGAGCTCCAACGTGAATCTGGACGTCCGTGGACCACCAGACTCCTAATAAGGCCCTAAGGCAGGCAGTCCATGATTGATATATGGTGACACAGGAGTTGTCTTCTTATTAAAAGCAGACATTCCGCTTGTTTCTGCGGTGCTCATTCAATTACTCAGGTGGGTGAGTTGGGGCATGGCTGAGCATTATCTTAATTTTTTAACAGGTTACGTGATCATAATTATCATATGTATGTTCAATAGAGTGTGATGTGCTGTGATGTCTGGAAGTTCCAGCTGACCCTCCTTGGAGATTGAGTGCAGAAATGAGGAAGGTCAGAAATACAAAAAATAATGTGCACATATGAGTTTGTGTCCTGCGGAGTCGCAACACATGCGGTTTTCCCTGCACCCCTGGATTATTGAGGGTGGAGCACGGCTAGTTGCTTAAGCTAGTGATTGTACCTTATCCCAGTGCTTGAATTGTTTATCTTCTATTGTTTTCCATGGAATATTCTGGCTTATGTCTCCTATGCCCATAGTCTCTCTCCAATACTCTATAGTTTCCTGTCATTGTGTGGCTGTGAATGCTTCTTTTTTGCGTGTGAGAATGTGTTGATGTTATTTGGTGGCTGTTATTGTGACCTTCATTGCCAAGCGCTTAGGTCTGCTCCATCCATCAGATGTGTCCTTTTATGGGTTCATCAATGGCATCCTTGCATGCCTGCGCTAAATCTGTCTGCTTAATTTTGAAGGGTTTTTGTTTGTGGTGCTATAATTTGTTTCCCTTTTGCATCTGTCCGGTATAGTTTATTTTGTTGCCGAGTTTGCCTGTGTGCATGCACATTGCTTTTTGCCCATGGTCGGTTTGGTTTTTGTAATAGTTGTCTTCAGATTGCATGATGTCATGTGAAGTGATTCACCAAGTATTTTCTGTGAGCATTTGTGTCTTACTCCTGACTTACATGTCATATACCCCTAAATGTTTCTCTTGATCATGATTGTCAATCGAGGCAATGATTGATTGACTCTCCTCACGTTTGTTGCTGTAGGAATGAGTATCTAAGGCGTATGTTCATGGAAGTGTGCTTGGACTGGTGTCTTTGGACCACAATCACAAGTATGTGAAAATGCTAAGGGGCAGATTTACTAGCCCCTTGCGTCACTTTTGTGACGCAGCGGCGGCGCAAACAATGCGCCACTATGCGACATATTTACAACGTGACGCATCTAGTGAGATGCGTCACGTTGTGAAGCCCTGCGCTACATTATACCTCCGTCAGTTATAACGTATGCAGGGTGGGCGTTCCGTCGCAAGGAAGCCCCGTAAAAGTGACGCAGTGAAATCTACAAGATTTCACTGAGTCACTTTTATGCCCCTGCTGCGTCAAATCCTTACGCCTGCTTGAAGCAGGCGTAAGGAGTGACGCAGCATGTTAGGTATAGGGCACCCCTGAGCAGTGCTGGAGTTGCGTCGCGCTTGCGACACAACTCCAGCACTGCGTCACCCTTAGGCCGACAGATGCGTCACGCATCTGTCTATCCTTGCGCCACGGTGCGCCGCATTGTAAATGCGGCGCATCCATGGTGGCGCAAGGGGCTTTTTGCGTCACGCAAAATAACTGGTGCATCCCTGCTAATATGCAGGGATGCGCCAGTTATTGTAAATCTGCCCCTATATTTGTTATCAATCATACAGAATTTGCGTCAATTACTTTTTCTCAATCGACAAAGGCAGAGTTCTTAACTTCTCCATTAGGGCTAATTTTTGTAATGACATCTTCACTTTGACATCTTCTTTTTGACTAGATGTATGCACCTTATTTGACCTTACACCTACAATTCTTTCCAAAGTTTCAAAATGTTGTTGAACCAAGATCTGGCGTGATTTACATGTTAGGTAAGAATCGTTCTAATAGCCAAATTAGTTCATATATATTTTTTTATCGCATCCTTACTTAAACAATTTTTGGGCTAGGGGAGTGTTTATCTACGTAGCAGCATACGCTAATAGGTTAGCTGAAGATAAATGGTTAATTCAAGTCAAACATTTCATTCTCCTTAACATTGGGCTCAAAAATGTATTCTATGAAAGTTGATGGTTTCTATATAGTAAGTGCGACTTAATTACACATGCAACACGACCTGTTTTTAAATAAATCAGTGTGTCCAGTGGCATTCTTATATGTTGTTATGTTTTTATCATAAGAGTTTTGCATAGCATGTCATGAAGGAAGTCGTGGCTATTTTATATGTGTCCTATGAGGCTTCTGGAGCTAGTAACACATAGGCAATGTCATGCTTTTGGGCAGCTGTGGCTCAAGAATTTCCAGACTCCCCAGGCCAATGGACACATATTGTCTGTGCAGTCCCTTTCCCCTAGCAACATGATCATTTGCTTCAATCGTCTGCCTCATTTGGTCACTTGCGGTGCAGTTGTAAGTCAGCTGCTTACGGTGGCCTAACTTTTGCCATTATGTGGCCATCAAACTCCTTTGAAAAGTTTGTATAGAAAGGCAAATCATCAACTGGTCCCAAAAAATATATGGTCCAGTCTGAAGTATGTTGATGGGATTTCCAGAGACTGAGCACAACTGCATCCACACAGCACTATACTTAACGGCACAACTTATGATTGTACACCACTATTTTGATCTTGTGATCCAAAGTGTTTAGTAATCTGACAAACTTACTCCCAGGCCAGTTTCCATCATCTGAAGTGTGGAATGCGCCGGTGTGGCACGGGAATTTCGAATCCCAAATATCAATGGGTCAAAATATTGAAAGGTAAGTTTCTATACAGCTTCTATCCCTAACCCCATTTACACGTAACTTGTTACTCATCAAGGTACGTAGATGCTGAGTTAAGAGTAGTATATCCTTACCTCCAGCGGTGGGTCCCCTGAAATGGCGGAGGAGCGTTGCCCCACCTGCTGAGTGCCAGGCAGCAGACAGAAACAGGAAAAATAAAATGCTAATAAAACCATTTTTATTATCATTGTTTTTTTCTTTTTACTGCAGGCAGCCAAGTCTGGGTAGGGCGGGGCCATGAGAGTGCAAGGGGAGGAGTAGTGCACACTGTAAAGTGTGCATGACGGTTTGGCCGGCTGTCTAAGGCCGCCCAAACCGTCATGCGCACTTTGATCTCTCTCCACCCGAGCTGTGTTGTACAGCTGGGTGGAGTGAGGCACAGGCTTCAAGGACTTCAGCGAGCGTTAAACAAGCCCGCTCAGGCCAATCACAGCGCTGCTCTCATGAGAGCTGCATCTTGATTGGCTTCTAGGAGCCTGCACAGTGTGCATGGTCCCCGGGCGGAAGAATCCCGAGACAGAGGCGCAGCAGAAGGTAAGTGTTCTTTTATTTTTTATTTATCCCCCGTACCACTTGTCATGAAAAGGGAGCCGCAACTGCTTACCTCCCTCTGTGCACTTAACTTTTCTATATTTTGTCCCGCAACATTATGTTCACGATACTGTGACCCGTTGACATTTGGGATTCAATATTCCCTACTACAGTCGAATACAGTGTCTACACTTTAGTTTTTGTTCTTTCTTGATAGGCAGTAGAGTGTTTTCAGCGCGCAACACCTTTCACGGTCAGATATTGAGTTATAAATATCGAGTTACAGAAATATCAGACATAAAATATTGTGACACAAAACTATCATGATGCAGAAATATCATTGTCGATTTTTTCGGGTAAGTAATATCGTTGTCAAGTATATCATTGCTGTTAATAACGTTTTCAATAACATAGTTGAAAAAAAGAACCTTTTGTTATTATCTGTATCTATTTATGTTTACATATTTATTCTATGTGTTACTATTGTTTATATAATTGTTAATAATATTTTTAAATATAGCTTGTAATTTTAAGTGATTTATAATTTTTTATTTAATTGCTAAAGTATTTATAGTGTTGTAGCGGGTTGCCAGCATTGTAGGGGGATAGAGTGGGAAGTTAATGCAGTATAATTAATTAACAATAAATTAATAATTTATTATTAATATTTTATTGAATATTCATTATATAAATTGTGTAATAATTATATTTTTTAAGTTATATATTAGGTGCGGGCTGATGGGTTTGTAGGGGTATAGGGTGGAAAGTTAATTAAGTAATAATTGCCAATTCATTATTAACGTATTATTAATTATTTAATCAAATATTCATTATATAAATTCTTTATTAATTATAATTTTCAGTTATATAGTAGGTGCAGGCTAAATAATTTACTAATAATTAATAATATATTATTAATTATTTAATCTATTATTCATCTAAATTGTGTAATAATATTTTTAAGGTATATATGAGGAGCAGGCTGCTGGGTTTGTAGGGGTATAGGGTGAGAAGTTAATTAAGTAATAATTAATTAACAATTAATTATTAATTGATTAATACATATTTAATTGATTAATAATTATGGCAATTGTGTTATACCTATTTATTTTTGTTATATTTTAATTGTGGGCTGCTAGGTTTGTGGGGGAATAGTGTGGGAAGTTAATTAAGTAATAAACACATTTTTAAAAAAATGATAGATAATTATTAAATTGTTTAATAATCATGCAAATTGTTTAGTTGTTCTTTATATATGTATAATTTTTTGGGGTTAATTAATAGTTGTAAATTAATACAGTTACTCAAATATGTTATGTGTTTGAAGTGAAGTACTGTGAGAAATCAGGACCTGTTTGCAATGTTCCCCCACTGTTTGCCCCCATTTTGACTATTAGGTGCTGTTTTTCTGACTCTGACTGTGACCTGGCCTTTGCTAACCAGGCCTAGGGCCAGTAATATGATTAAAAGGTATATGGTAATTAGGTGTAATTACAATCGGTACTGACCACCTGCTTGTAAGTCCCTAGTATAGGGTAGGGCATGTAGGTTTAGAGGCCCAGCAGATTTAATGCACTTAAGTGTGCACTGCTGTGTTGCCTCCTGTCATTTTAAAAGTCAGGCCTGCCTTGCAAGCTGCCTTTGAATGGAAATTATATTCAAATTCGACTTTGGATTTAAAGGTACTTCCAAAGAATTAAACTACCTTATTTTGAGATAAAAGTCACCCCTAAGCTCTACCAAAGGTGTCCCCTGGGTAGGATGCTATGTAAAAGCAAGCAGGGACCTGTTAAAAGATATTTTATATGCCCTGGTGAGGGAAAATCTACCAATTTAGTTTTTCCCCTTGCAGCGTTTTAGCTCCATAGGCTAACATGGAAATACTGTAATAAACTATAACTATTGACAGGAATGAGCGAAAAAATATTTCAAGGACTTAAAATATTGGTAATGATCAGTCCAACAACTTGCCACTGTTGACTTTATCATAACTATTACAGAAAATAAGATATAAAACTTTCTTTTCTGTGAGCCAAAATCCAGGCATCTAGCAGCCTCTCCTGATTGGCCAGCCCTTGACCGGCTTAACCAAATTGCTCTGATGAGGTGATAAGTGGCCGGCACAGACACAAAGGATATTTGGTGGGGGGAGATCTGCAGCTGCATAGAACAGACAACGAAGGTGGCTGGGTAAACAAACTGGTATTTAAAGAGATCAGGACAGTAAGGATGCAAGCCAGCCCTACCCCCTCTTCCTGTGCCCCCTCCACCATCAGATGGGAGCCCCAGGAATGGAATTTGCAGGAGGTCTGGAAGGGAAATGAGCCACACCTGTAGGTTGGCTTAGTCAGATCTTAACCCCAAGGGGAAAGTTTCAATACTTTTCTTAATATTGTTTGAATATATCTATTATTATTATTATTTGTTTAATTATCTATTATTTTTTTATGTATATATATATATATATTTTTTTTTTTGTTTGTGAAATTTTCATATTATTTTTAGTGAATGTCTTTTCTTTGGATTGTATATTCTTTTATATTTAATTAATTTAGTGATTTATTTAATGTTTTGCAGTTGATTTGTTGATAATTTTTACATTTCCTTTATGTACGTATATATATATATATATATATATATATATATATATATATATATATATATATTGCAGGAAGCTTCCGACCCCAAGTATACAACAGGAAGGAACGGCACTCCACAGGGCTTGCTTAAATTAGGGTGTGGTTTATTCCATCATATTAACACATCGGTAAAAGAGCGTCTACGCGTTTCGGCGTGAAGCCTTTGTCACGACGCTGACTCGCAGTTACCGGGCATCTTTTAAGCAGACATAACTAGACATAGAAAAGGGGTATGCGCGCATTACACTGATTGCTTTGCAGTCAATGGCGGCCATGTTATAACATTTTGTATTAGGTCAGAAAGAGTGTCAAAAATAGTCCTAATGAGTGTGAAAAAATACATCTAAATACAAAATAAGAACAATTTGTTACGTCACATTCAATTCCAAATAATAACCTTAAATTCGGTATTATTTAGCAGCAATTCTTTTAAACGCCAATACCTTCTACCATATCTCGTGCCCCATTGGGCATCATATTCAATTGCAATTAACAACCTTAAATTCGGTATTAATAGGTACAAGAACAGAAAGAGGCAATTTTTTTAAACGCTAATACCATCTATCACATTTCATGCCTTATATACCTCAGCCAGATGACAATATTCGATGACCAATCATTTACCTCTGTATTGCGGAGCACCTGCTCCTCCCACCAGCCCATGTGTAAATTTGCATAGCTGGGGGCTAAGCAGGTGCCCATCGCAGTACCCTGCAACTGTCGGAAAGTCTCATTATTGAATAGGAACACATTGCTGTTTAAACACCACTCCATCATGCAAACAAGCATCTCATTGTGATTCAAATGTTGAATGGGTCTTGTTTTCAGGGTGGGTAGAATGTAAGCATTTGGCAAAGCCAAAGCATCTGGTTTGCCTGTAATACACAAAATAGGCTTTCCATGCCTCCATTATTTCATGGATTTAAAATTGGAAAACCGAAAGACTGTAACCTCTACAGATGCAAAAAGAACAATTGATGGACAGAATGCAGAACAATGTCATACATTCACCCCAGTACAGAGATTTGGGCCTAAATCCATCGTTTTTTTGCTCACCATGCCATTCCAGTTTGGACCCAGCCATATGCAAATCAGTCTTGACCCTGCACCCAATAGGAACAGTCCAGCCCGAACTGCCAGGCCAGGTCCTCCCTGGACTGGAAACGAGCATCCTAGGACCGGTTTCGGGCTTTCAGCCCTCATCAGCCAGGATAGCTTGATTCCAGTGGCATGGAGAGCACGGGACCCACGTCTGGGCATACCCGTCTCACTCTACAGATGCAGCATGTTTTCTATAGCATAATGTAAACATCTACAATATGCTGTGCTTCTGGAAGGATGGGACTCGTTAGCACTGCCAGAAGACACCTACAACTGTCTGTTAACAGATGCTGAAAAAGACAATATGCTAATTGTCCCAGAGCAACTTACCAGTGGACGTGATCTAGGATGATCTGAACCGTTAAATATTGAATTTGAAGTCAACTAAGTTTTCTCAATGCATTGCAACTATTCAATGTATTTTTATTGTATGCTTAGAGTAACGCAAATTGATTACTTCCCTGCTTTATTCCTACAGTTCCTGTTAAATATCTATTTTGATTGAAATTAGACTGTGTTCCATTAGTCACATCAAGTCATCTTTTAGTGTTAGATTAATTAAAATCATTATAATGTGTAAATTTAAAAAAGTCAGCACAGTAAGCTGGGTCCGCTTGTTGTTGGAATGGCCCTCAAAAGGCTGGCCCCACTCCCTAACTTGATTCTAACCTATGTGTTAGATCAAAGGTTTTCGATTGCTTTTAGGAGGACCGGGGGGATGATCCAGTTTCTTAGTTTGCTCCAGGGCCTATTGCGATTTACAAAATCAAACGCAGCTTGATAATCGATGTTATAGAGATAGAGAGGAAATTGTGCACTTTTAGAGAAATCAAGAATGAGTGATAGAGCCATCGTGTTTGTCGAGGTTCCAGTTTTCCTTGTGAAGCCTGTTTGATTAAGTGGGATAATTGAGTTTGAGATGGCCCAATCACGGCATTGTTCCAAAAGGATTCAGGTGTAATATTTAGCCTCATTATCGATGAGGGCTATTAACCTGTGGCTCCCTGGCTCAAGTTTGTTGCCCCCTTTGAATATAGGGGAGATAATTGAGCCTCTCAATGAGGATGGGATCATTGCTCCTGTTAGAGCGTGGTTGAAGAGTGAAGCCATTGCTGTGGTGTGGCCCTTTACTATCTGCCAGAGTGCATCATTGGCAGATATGGTGAGCATGCTAACTGGGACCAGTGGTGGCTCCTCAGCCAAACCAACTCCCTCAGGCAGGTCGGCCACTGAGTCTTGTGAGGTTGCCCTTGTGCTGATTTGTGAATTGAAATGGACATGTAAGTGGGCAGCCCAAACTTCTTCTGAGCTGCTGGATTCCAGACTGAGATGGGCTGGGTTTTTTAGAGCATTCACCGTTTTCCAGTACATCTTAGAGTCATGGTGCTTGAGGTCCCAGATAAGTTTGGCCCAGAAAGTCTTTGTGTTTTGCCTATTGATGGCCCATATTGCTCTTCTAAATTCCAGTTTAGCGGCCCTTAGGTTGGTGATAAGTATTATGTTGAGTGGGGACCAGCGGACTGCTCGAAGGGCCTTGTTAACTTTTCATTTTAATTGTTCCAGAGCCCCAGGCTTGTGTCATTTTTGGCTGTTCAGAGGAGTGGGTCCTGGTTGGATTTAATCTAGCGGTGAATTGTTTGGAGAAAGTATAGATGAATGCTTCCCATTGTTCTCTAGCTGAGCTTTTTAATTGTCGAGTATTTAGTCACTGCCTGTTCCTTCCCACTATTTTCCAACATCAGATGGGATATTTGGATATTTGCAGAATCTGCTTTTAGTTTCTTGCTCTTAACTTTAATTGCTTTTGACAGGTATAAAGCTAAGCCACCACCAATTAAGCCAAATTTTGCTTTTTTGGTGGCAAGAACTGTGTTGTAGGAGGACCCCAAGATTGAGACTGACTGCTGGGCCCATGTTTCCTGCAAAACTATCATTGTGAAGGTACCTTAAAAGTTACGGGTTTCTAGCATGTCTCTCAGGCCGTGTATGTTCCATGAGCAAAGTCTAAAGTAGGATGTTCTTTAGTCCGGTCCCCCTTCTTTGATGTCAGTCCACTTTGATGGAGGCTGCCAGTTAATGGTTATCACGATCCACCCCTGTTTGTTCCTTGAGGTCTCCCCTCTGCATTGCACTGCACTGATTAGATGTTTGGGTTCAGGCCTTTGGCTTTGTGTGCTTTTGGTGGTGCTGCCTCACTCGCATTCCTGAGAACTGAGTAGGGCATAGATCAGGATGTCATGTTCTCCATCTGAGTGTCTTTGAGCCTCCTCAGAGGGTGCGGGTACCCTAGTTCATGAAAGGTTTCAACTACTGTCCCCAGTCCATAAACTGTTTGCTCTCGTTTAGGACTTCCTGGGCTGTTTCTGTTGATCTCCAGTAAACTGATTTTTTCCCATTAAGATGTGTTTCGATTAGAACAGGGTTACGCTTGATCCCTTTTTTGGGGATTTGCTGATGTACTACTAACTGCCGGCATCAAATAGGTTGTGGCTCCCTGGGCCTGGTGCCTATTGGAGGCAAGTAGTCCTTGTGTGGCCTATATTTGGGGGGATCTATTTGGAGGCAGTTGTCTGTGGGTGCTGTGAACTGAGTCAGGTGTAAGAGACATTGCGTTGCCTCCCATGACAACAGGGCTCTCATCAGTTCTTTTTTCCTGCTGTAAGGTGTTTGACACCCCTTGATCCTGATGCTTTGAGAAAGGCCACACCTTGCCGTAGTGTTTAGAACCATCCTTTTTAAAGAGAGAGTGCTTTCAGGGTTTGTTATTTCAGGGGTTGGTGAAGAGAAAGTTGCCATTTCAGAATTTTTATTGCCCCTGTGTGTAACAACAGAAGCCCCGGGCTAGGGGTTTCTGATTTTCTGCGCTGTTAGCCTTTTGGATCAGGTTGACGTTTGACAGTTTCGAGGAGGCCAACTGCAGAATTGTGCAATGTGTATGTGCACGTCTCAGGGACTTGGTCCAGGAGCAGAATGGGATACCTGCAGGAGACCCTTTGGGCCTCAATGTCTGAGTCTGATGACTTAAATACTTGATTTGCATTGATGACTTGCTCTGGTGTTGCCTTGTTCAATGGCGGGGAGTTTCTGTTTTGTCCTCCTGATTTAGCACCTGTTTTATCAAAAATGGCTTAATTCCATAGCCAGTTAGTTTTTCTGAAGTTTTTATTTTGTGATTTCTGTTTTTGGCTTCGTTTGGATTTTGTTTTGCATACTGTTTCGGTGGTAGGGTGAGCTCCTTCTTTGGTAATTTGTTGACTGTGTGTAGTTTTGTCCCTTCGGCTGGCAACCTCTGAAGTTAATCCGTCTTTATCCTCAGACCCAGTCCTCGCTGCCTTGTCTTTTCTTGGAGAGCTGTACATACTTAAGGTCCTGGATGAACTGGACTGGTACTCTGGGAGGAGTTTTGCGGACCCTCAACTATAGATTTTGTTTGTTCAGTTTCCGGATCTTCCCTTCTAATCGCTTCGCATCCCTGTAGTGGAAGCGGTTCCATATTTGCTTTTGACTTGTTGATCACTTTTAAGTCCTCAATGATCTCCCCCAGGAACTCAGGTAATGTGCTCAGCTTCTCCAGGACTGGGGAGCACGTGCATCTAGGGGTGAATTCCATTGTCTCGTCTTGAGATCTTTTGTTTAGCTTGTTCAGGTTGGCGATTTTGCTGTCGATGCCAGCCACATAGACTGCTACGGTATTCAATAAGTTGATTAGATTTGACTGAATGGTATACCAAAGCGTTGACCATTGATTGAATGATCTTCAGCATGGATGGCCAGACACCATTATTTGACTGCTCAGTTTGCTTTGTTGCTCTCCTGGGGGACTGACCCCTAGGTGTTGATAATATTTCCTCTGTTGTGCTCTTGTGGTCCTTCTCTGACACACATGATGCCAGCAGCTCATCCCATTCTTCTTGCTTTAGGTCAGAGAATTCTGTTTCCGCTTCCGTGGCCTTCATTGCTGGAGTCAGGTAGTTTTGAGTCGTATCAGTCCTTGCTTTATCTTTTTGGCCCTCTTGAACTATCCTCACCCTCCAGTTGGATGATATCGTGCGTCAGATTTAGGGACCCACTTCCTAAACTGAACCCCTCTGTGTAGCACGATGGTTGGTTCACCGATTGTGGGGGATGGATTTGTCCAGGTTGCTGGTGGTCTGTGTGTTTGCTGCTGCTGGGCTGTTTAAGCAATTTTACTGAGACTCTGCTCCAGCTTGATGTCCTCTTTTTTATTTCTGTATTTCTGCTGGCATGGTTTGGAGAGCTCCCCTTGTTGTTTCATCCGAGCCATCAAGAGTTCCCAGTTGTTGACTCAGATAATCATTGGGGACGTTGATCAAAAGATCGAGTGCGAGGACTGGCATTGTTTCAGAGTCACAGGGTAGAGTCCAGTTAGAATGTTGATCTTTGGTTTGAATAAGGATAGTTGATGTGAGAGGGATGGGCAAACCAACAATTGGCATGATAGTCGAGTAGATAGCAGCAGCTGCTTCTTTCAGAAGTTGAAACTTGGTGGTGATTTATGGCTGACCCTCAAGGGAGACCCCGGTCTCAAAGACGTTTACAAGAGGTGTCGTGCTGATGATAGGTTTCTTTCATTTACTCCTTTGCAGTGGTGAATTTCTCATTCTTCCCGACCTCATAGTTAACAATGGCTGTTGTTTGAAGTGATAACACCGAGATGTGGAGCTGCGGTGGTGGGGCGGGTTTGATTTACCCTATTCTGTGGGGTTCTGATATACTGAATCGGTTTTCAACTGTTCAGTGTAGCAAGCTTTGTAGCAGGCTTTGTTTGGCCTGGCCCTGGTGGTTCCTTGTGGAACCCGTACTTAAGGTTCCATGAAGTCTGCCTTCTTGCCGTCCTTTGCTTCAATATCAGATCCTTTTTGGTTTCCCAGAGCTCCAGTGATGTTGGGTCAAATGATGGTTTGGCCTTTTCTAGGAGTGCTGCCTCACCCCATCCCATTCTTGTCCTCCTTGTGTTTTGCTTTGCTGTCTTTTGCTGGGTGGGGGGAACAAGCATGCTTCGACGAAGGGTAACTGCTCAGGCCCCCGATTTGATGTAGGGGGTTAGAAAGAGGGGAGCAAGACAGCACCAAGTTGTAGTCCATGTTGCGGGGGTTAGCGCTCTGAGGCCGCAAGCTGCAACCGAACCTAGTCGTGCCGCTTCCCGAGCCTGGGACTCTACCAATCAGGGGGCCAGCAGAGGAGGGTAGGTCTTGGCCAAAGGGGCGTTTCTCCCTTGAATATTGGGTGGAATCAGCCTCACTGCATCACAGCAGGTGCAGTATGCACTGTTTAAGTGGGTATCCAATACTCAGCGGTGAGCCCCACTTCCATATTATATAGGGTAGGCAATATTCCGGTCCTGGTGAAATGCCAATTGACTCTTCTGGCAGTCAAGGAATGAAACATGTTGACCCTACTAAACTCATATTTCAATCCCATCCTTTTTTTTTTTACGGAGTTTTATATAGCGGGTATCAGAGCGCTTTACATAGCACCAGTTGCGTTACATGAGGACACATTCATTTTTTTTGTTAGTCACGGGGAGATTAAGTGATTTGCCCAGAATCACAGGATGTTCTGTGTCATTGCCGAGACTCGAACCCAGTTCCCCAGATTCGAGGTCGACCGCCCTAGCCGTTAGGCTAACTCCTCTCCCTTACTTGAGGAACTGCTCCCTCTGTGTGTATCGTGCTGCTTTCCTTATCCTTGATGGGCAGCTAGGACTGCTAGGAATGCTGGTTGCTGTTGTGGATGAAGCGTGAGTGAGGCATGGAGGGTCGGGTGGGAGTGCCTCCCGTGCTCCTTGTGGCGTGTGTCAGAGTGTGTCTGGCTGGGATCTCTGCTCTCCAGCTGGGTCTTGTCAGTCCATCTGACCAGCGATCCCCCTCTCAGTGCAGGAGGTGAGAAACGATCAAGAACAGGGCAGAGGCAGAGCTGGCGGACATGTGTGTCCAATACCAGAAGCACCAGGCTTTGCTTGCCCATTCTCTGGCCTTTTTTCTGTCCCACTGGCCTATCTGAAGTTCTTGAAGTGTCTCTTTGGGTGGATTGCAAAGATTTTCGTGGCACACATGTGTGTTATTTTAGAATCCTGCCACAGGCATTGTGTAGTCTTGTATTTACCATAGACAGTGACATTAAATTAAATTAAATTGTGATAATTTTGCTATCAGTTTGTTCCACTATTGCAGACTTTGCACAATTACTATGTAATGGTGCAATAAATCAAACTATTCAACTTAGTTCACCAAGTGGTATAACTCAATATGGGTGCAAAGAGTCGGTAACACTAAATGACATGACACTATTACAACCCAACAAAGGAAGTACACATAGTTATTTCTAAAAGGTACTAACAGTTGGTAAGTAGAAGGGGCTGCTTCTAGATCATCTTGTCATTGGTAGTGGTAGTACACTTGGGGGCATATTCACAAGGAGCTATCACCGAATTAACGGCACTTATCGCAGCCAAAGTCGTGATAAATTTACCCCCCCATTCACAAGCCGGTGTTAACAGCCCACAGCACCAGTTTCCCCGCAATAGCAGCCGCAAAAAACATCGCCACAGAGGACCCTCGCAAATATCGCTAATGAGATGCAGAGTAGGCGTTCCCGTGACAAAAGCAGAGACAACAGCACACCTCAACATTCACAACGACCAGCCACATCCGCGATAAAAACACAAAACAGGCGATAAGGCGCGTTAGCACCAGGAAATCTACACCTGCTCTGACCTGGTGTAAAGTCCGACGGCAGCCAGCACCACAAAAGGGAGCACAGCCCAGGGCCACATCCGAAGGGCAACAGATGCCATGGAGCCCCCCATCATGCGGCCCGGATACCCAAGAGGATACCCACAACACCCACCCCCACCCACCCCCACCACCCCAGGACCCCATCCCACGCCCGGAACACCCCCCCCCCCGGACCAACACAGATGCAACGCAGACAAAGACAGCGGAACCCCAGGAAAAGTACCAGCCGCACAGACCCAATATCTGACAATGTCACCTTCCACTACAGGCTGAATGGGACAACCAACCTACGCATCCTGACCATCATCGCCTAACAGGCCTACGGCAACAACACAGCGGACAACCAACATCCCACCCCACACAAAGCTGATGGCGTGGCTGCACCTGTTGGCCCCTGAGACTCCCCATCCAACACCCGCCAGAGTTGGAGGAGTCCCACATCCAGCCATATCCAAGTCCCCCACACCTGTCCTGGACATCACATCACCCTGGTACCCCAGTCCCCATACGTACAACACAATGCGCAGGATCCGCTGGAGACCAAGCAAGGACCAGACGCCATAGCAGGATGCACGCATGTGTTGGGGGCAACACACAGCACACATGTACTACCTGTGCCCCCTGGTGACACAGCAAACAATGACCGCAACAGGAAGCACACGTCTCACACCAATGTGCAGGCAACAACAGAACACCGTGGAACACCCAACAATGTCGCCTTCAAATAGACAGCCAGTGTGCATGATACCTTCATCCTCCGACAGTCCATCCTCAACCAGCGTTCCCAGGATGGCAAAAGGGAAATGTACAGTCCCTTGGCAATATACAAATGAACACCCCACACACCTCAACACCACAACCATGCAACTCACAACTCGGGCAATGCACACGTCACAAAATCACAAACAACAGGCACAACAATATGCCCACCCACCAGACACGACAGAACAACATACAATGTCCACATGGGCAAGCCCTGAAAATGAGCCAGCAACGGCATGGCACCTCAGCCACATACTAGCCGAATGTGGGGAGAGGTGGCAACCAGGCATGTGTGAAGGATGCAGGAGAACCATGATTGGGAAAGTACACAATGCCAAGAGTGCCGGAGATGTGCTGGACACCTCGCAGTATGCAGAACACACCCATATCCATGGCGACATACACCGCTTGCGTATGGAGTGTAGTGGACAGTGGACGCCACCATGTCACCACAGCCAGTGGGGGACCTCGCGGAAATGTTGCCTGTTACGCCCCCCCTAAGCGTCAGCGGAGTGGGATGGCCCGGCGTACGCCACGCCAGCGTAGGGGTGTGAATAAAAACCACATAGGCCTGGGTGTGGTCCACTTCCGGAAAGACCCACATCTCTGCCAGGGTGGCGCCTCCCACCTCGCCACGAGGCCGACGCCATCCCTGTGAGCGGAGTTGCCTGAGATGCCGTGAGCCTGCCGGACCCCGGCTCGCTGGTCCATGAACCCATCAGGCCAGCCCCTGTGCAGCCAGACCACACTGATCACCTTCCGACACCGGCGTGTGTCAAGGAGGGCCCACCACGTGCTGGTGCAAGCCACAAGTCCGAGGCCCGAGACCTTGGCAGCCATCTCAGACCATCACGGCTGCCATGACACCGGCCCGCTTTATTCCTTTTTCGTTGACCTACTCTACTGCCGCCCCCGGCCTACTCTTTGGACCAGTAGGTCACACATTTGGAACTGAGACTTGATTACACCATGGCAGTGACCAGATGTCTACTGCAGGGGTGATACCACTAAACTCCCTGCTATCAGTGAAGCAAACGAATGCATCAAAAGCACACAACACGTGTCTGTGGGTCCATGCTGACCGCTGCCTCCGGCCTACACTGCGGTCCAGTAGGTCACAGAGTCTTGATTTGGCAATGTTGGAGTTCACATATGTGTACCGGCATCATCGCAGACAGCATCCCCTCTCAGCACCTGTGCCACTAAGTTTGTTCCCTGACATTCATGAACACTGACTGGTCGTACATTGGTGGCGTTTGAGTCTATGGACTAGGGGCTAGTTTTCATCCTCATGTAGCTGATACCGAATTGTTGGTGGAAACGAGGGTTGCGCTTTCCACTCCTCCATTTGCTGCTTCCAGATAACATCATACCTTCCGCATCATACCCTGGAGGACACGTTCCACTGTCCCCCGAAACCCTCCGCAACATACACCTCGGACATTGATGGGGACCCGCTCAGGTCGCATGGCCCATCTGACTACAACGCAAGTCACCGTCCCGTGGCTGGGTGCCTATGCCGGCCGCAGTGCATCCAGGGCCACTAACTCTGTGCTGCTCAGGCCTGGGACCCCTCCTTCTGGGACATTGAATGGCCTCTGTAGCGATGGTCTTGGGGTCATCAATGCCATGTGTCTGTGGCCGTGCGCGGTCCGCATCCTCCGGCCTCAACTGCGGGGCACCAGGGCCCACGCAAAGCATCGAGTCTTGACCGGCCCGGACGTCGCATCACCGCAGGAGGCACACGCCACCACAGCAAGGACCACCTCCAACCGCCATCTGCCAGAGTCGAAACGGTGGTCCTGACAGACCTACGAAGTTGCTCAGAACTGTTGTGGATGCTATCATTGGCCTGATACCCTGCTCAGCACTCCAGGTGCCAGTGACTCAGTGCACCGCAAGCCATTGTCCGTTACTGATTGAGTTTTATGCTGTTGTGAGGTCCCAGGATGCTTGTTTCTGGTCCAGGGAAGACATGGCTTGGCAGTTCGGGCTGGACTGTTCCCATGAGGCACAGGGTCAGACTGATTTGCATATGGCCATGTCTGAACTGGGGTGGTGGAGTGAGCTAAAGAATGATGATGGATTAAACCCAGATCAGTTGACTGGGGGTGAGTGTTTGATTTGCTCTAGCGCTCTGGCCATCATCCCCTTTGGTAGCGCAGCAATGTCACCTCATGCACAGTGGGGAAGGCCTGGGACCATGATGAGGAGGATGTCTCAAGTGTGCGGACGGGAGAAGGCACAGACAATGGGAGGGCAGGTGGCAACAGCCCCAAGGCAGGAATGCAGACTGGTGGTGGTAGTCAAGCTACACACCCGGATCTAATACTGGGTGTTGCGCTGTGGACTGCGGACGCAACTGTCACCTCATGCAGTGTGGGAGACCTGGGACGTTGATAAGGAAGTTGATGCAGGTGTAACACACCCCACTGCATCTGCATCAGGACTAACCCGAAGGGACACAATCCTAGCAATTTCTTCACATGAGCGTGCTCTTCTCTAGTGCCCCTACCTCAGTGCACTGCAACTCACGGAACCTCCTGACTGAATAGTGGGTGTCCTCTGTCCTTACTCCGGATCACTCCATGTTGCCCTGCATTTGACACTGTTATGCTGTTGTTTTCTGTTTCCATTACTCTGGTGTCCACTGTTCAGGTTGTTGCCAGCACCAAGCACTCCCTGCGGGCTGGCTTATACTCACCCCACACACATCCAGCACAGGTATCACTGTACATGTGGCCCTGCCAATAAAGGGGCCGGGTGCACATGCCCGTAGCCAGTTCAACATGATATGTGCATGTGTCTCTGTGGGGGTGTGGGTCTCCTTTGTGGGGTGTGTGGGGTCCCTGAAGGGTATTGGACACCCACGTATGTGTTCTAGTTCGCATTCCATGTTTTCGGCAACACCCTCACCTGTTGGGCCACCTCCTTTTGGTGTTCTGCCACCTGGCATTGGGATGCCATGTGCGGGTGGGTTAAGTGTTGTGAGCCAGCCGTGATTGCGGGTGCTTCATGCTGTGTGGTCTGTTGCAGGGGCTGGGTTCTCCTCTGAGTAGCTTGTCTGCCCTGGTCCTGGTGGTGGGTTGTGTGGGATGTCCATGGGCAGTTGTAGGGCGTCGGTGTCTGGGCTGTGGTGTTCGTCTCGGGCATCACTGATGGGTTGTCTGTTCTGACCTGCTGGAGGTGTTGTTTGTCCCTTTGCATTGTGAAGGGGAGGTGCATGTTGGCATTGTGTTGGCGCCTTGTTCTTGTCGACATGCAGACTGTGTGACAATGTACATTGTGACTGTTTGGGCGGTGGTGGCTATTTAAGTTGGGGCAGTGTCCATTTGGCCTACATGGCTGATGTGGGGTTGTAGGGGTAGATGTGCATCTCACAGTTCCCTGCTCTGTCCAATGTGATTGTTCTGTTTCTGCACCTGGGTGGACCCAGTTGTGTCCCCTGTTCTGCGTTGTGGGTGTTGCACTTTGTGCCACATTGTCATGGTATGTGCTGTGATTGCTATGTGTGTGTGCTGCAGTGTGCTACGGGGATGGGGGACATGTCCCTGGGTAATTGTGGATGTGCAGTGTGCTACACCTCATTGTGCATGTGTGGCATTGTGCCCATCACCCCCCGTCCCCCCAGTCCCTGTTGGATCCTCACCCTGTTGTTGTTGTGTCAGGTCCTGTCGAGCTGTGTCCATACTCCCTACTCCTTCCACCCTCTCCACACTGATGACTGTGGCCTGGCTTTCCTCCTGCTCCTCCTGTGTCGCTGGACTGCCACCTCCAGTCGCCGTTGCTGCCTTCCTGTGGGCAGCAGGTTTGTGCCTGGTTTAGGTTGTCACATCCTGGCGGAGCCGCTTGGCCTCCTGGATTGGCCTCCTGGGCTCTGCGACTGCATTCCAGGCGGTCTGCTTGTGGGTCATTTGCTGGTAGTGTTCTGTCGCCTCCGTGGCCTTGGTCTTGTTTTCCTGCGGTCTGCACCCCGTCTTCCTCTCCAATTTCTCCTTGGCCTTCCCCGACCCACTTGTTCCTTGCTGGTGGTCTGCGGGGGTTGTGGGGTTCGCGTTGCCCTCTGCGCTGGGTCAGGGTGCATGGATGTTGCTACGTGCTTTAGCTTGTTTCAGGTGTGTTGTACCTGTGGTTTTTATGGTGCAATTGCCCGCCAGACGCGTGGGAGTTGCAGGCCTGAGGCTGCTTTTCGCAGCTTTTTGTACCGCGATTGGCCTCATCGCATGATTTCTCGCGTTCGCGTTTCGCATTTTTTGGGCGTGATGTTGATTTACACGCTGGCATTTGACGTGTTATCTGGTGACTATCGCATGGTACCGCCTTGTTGTGAATTCCACGTTGACACAGGGTTATTTTCCCGTGATAGGCTGCGTTATTGAAAGTTGCGTTACGCTACTCTTGCGGTAGTTATCACACGTTCTTATGAATATACCCCTTGGTTGGTCCCTAATTCCACTCCGGCACCAGGAGTCAGAGTAGGTGGGTTGAATCTTTCTCCAAAGATTCTTTGTCGTCAGTCTACAGTTATGGAAAGTGACTAATGAGGAAGAGGAAAAGGAAATGGAGCAAAGGGGCTTGACAGATGAAGGAGGTGGAAGTAGGAAGTAGTAATGCCTGTAAGTACAGCTAGATATATAGCATCTTTTAGCGCAATGCTTTTGAATGTGATGTTGCACTGAATATGCGTCTGGATGATAGTTTATGTATCTACGGTCCATGTTTGTGGCTAGTCAAGTATCCATGGCATTAAGCTGACCTAGGTATTTAAGAAAGGTAGGGTAGAAAGAGTTTAATATACTGGTTAAATAGTTGTCAAAGCTTAGAAAAAAGCTTTGCACTTGTAGTACCCATGCTGCGTTTTTCGTTTGTTTAAGTTTATGTTCCTAGATCGGTATAGTCAAATGTGCTTATGTATGTTATGTTATTTGAGTCTTTGTATGGCGCACAACTCGTCTCCGAAGGGACATCTCGGAGCTTGGTCGGAAGGGGATTGGAGTAGAGGCAGCATTCAAACAGCCAGGTTTTATGGTGTTTTTTAAATTCTGTTTTTTAAATTCAGATAGACTTGAACACGCAAGGATGAACAGAGGAAGTTTGTTCCACTGGAGTGGGCCAAGATAAAAAAAGGCTCTGCCCCCATGTTTAGCGGTGCAAATGCTTATGTAGTGATGGTATTCAAGGCATGTCCACCATATTCTATGAAAAAGCATACCCTAATCGTGGATTCTATAAATCATTCATTTGTGCATAACTAATCTGAGTAATTCTGAGCCCATTCTGTTTGGGATGGCACATTGGTTGTACACCAGTGCGTAAGGATACACATTTCTGCTGTGGTAAGTGCTTTGACCATCCATTTTCACCAATGTGATGTTGTATTTTCTGTGTCCATCATATTGTGTAATATTGCCAACTATGCAGAGGGTTGAAATGAACAGCCACTGCTCTTGCCAAGAAAACGCCAAACACCAGCCCAGTATGTGGACAGGATGACATGATATGCAGAAGGGTACGCCCGGGAGCTTTGCCCCTCCAACTGTGGTCATTTGGGGCCATCTTAACTTTACACAGCCTGAAAAGGTACCAATGCCAATGTTGTATCTTAAAATATGTAAACTATAATCGGGTGTTTAGACAAAATATCGAGTTGCAAATATCAACAGACAAGAATATCGGGTTTAAAATATCGTGACATGGAAATATCGATGTCAAGAATACCGATGTCAAAAATATCAATTTGAAGGTAGGTAATATCGATTTTTAAAATATAGAAGTCATTAATATCGTTTGCAAAAATATAGCTGTTTAAAATATCGTTTTTTAATTAGTGGTATGTATTTTAGTATTCATTTTAAATGTATGTGATGTAATTTTTTTGTATAAGTTTTGTTTATGTTTTTCAATATATGTGTTTCATTTTTAGTAGTTATTAAATTTTATTGAAATACATTTTGTCTTTTTTAGTTCTGTAGTGGGTTGTGAGTTTATAGAGAACTAGGGTGGAAAGTAATTTAATTGTAATAAATTAATGATTTTTTTATTTAATAATATTTATTTAATTGATATTTGATTATGTGAA
Organism: Calotriton arnoldi; assembly: GCA_963921515.1. Classification (NCBI taxonomy): domain Eukaryota; kingdom Metazoa; phylum Chordata; class Amphibia; order Caudata; family Salamandridae; genus Calotriton; species Calotriton arnoldi. The sequence continues at coordinate 120,067 of CAWUFW010018720.1, read as the reverse complement.
TTGTGTAATTTTTTTTAGGTGCGGGTTGTGGGGTTATGGGGTAAAGGGTAGGAAGTAATTTATTTTTAAGTAATAATTAGTTGATAATTAATAATAATTAATTTATTGATCATTATGTTATTTGTGTAATTTTGTTTGGGTACTAGTTGTGGGGTTATAGGTGTGAAGGATGGTAAGTCATTTATTTTTAACTAATTGATAGTTGTTAATTAATATTAATTAATTGATTGATAAATTAATTATGTTAATTGTTTATTTACTTTTTTTAGCTGCGGGTTTTGGGTTTATAGGTGTAAAGGGTGGGGAGTAAATTATCTTTAATTACTCTATAATTAGTTGTTAAATACTATTAGTTATTTATCTGAAAATTAATTTTAATTGTGTAATTAATTTTAGGTGCGGGTTGTGGGGATTATAGGGATAAAGGGTGGGAAGGTAATTAAGTTTAATGATTATAATTTGGTTTCTAATTAATAATATTTGTTTAATTGATAACTAATTGTGTTACTTGTGCAAAGAATTTCTATTTTAGATTTTAGATGTGGGTTGTGGGTTTTGTAGGGGTATGGGGTGGGAAGTAAATACATTTTAAGCAATTAATACATTTTTAAAATTAATATTAATTATTGATTTAATAATTAATAATGTAAATAATGTTTTGTTAATTGTTATGAGTGTGTTGTGTGCTTTTTGGGGATTTATTGTGGGAAGTATTTTAATTATAATTAATTAATAATTAATATTTAATTAATGAAAATTAGTTTGTTGATGAATATTCATATTAATAGTGTAAATAATTGTTTACGTGCAGTTTGTGAGTTTTGTGATGTTATAGGGTGGGAAGTAACTAAACTAAATGTATGTAATAATTAATGTTTTAACATTTGAGCATCTAAGTGGCAGATTCTGAGATGACATTGCCCACAATACACATAGGTCAATAGGAAAACAATAATAACTCGCAAGGGCATGAAGAGAAGACACAGAGCAACGGTAATAAAGAATACAAAAGTAGACTGCCTTACAAAGATCTCATGATCAACATATCACACATGCTAGATGTAATACAAACACCTCAATGCTACATAAATATGTTTCGCTACCACAATATTGAGTACAGTACATCGTCCTGCAAAAATACTGTGCCATGAATATCAAATACCACTATATTGTCAAGTTCAGCATATACGTTCCTTGAAGATACATAAGCGTGGAATAAAGAATACCAAATCTACACTTAGCTAAATATACATATCTCAACGATATAGTGGTTGTTCAAATCTCACGTTCGATATTTTTGCAAGACGATATTTTGTCACTTCATATTATGAAATACTTTCCATGAGAATAAATAGAGCATATAGTAGAGGTGGTATAAATATAAGCTCAGGTAAAGCAACCTAGAGTCCACAAAGCAGCAATAACTATAATATCAGAGGAACGAAGTTCAGGGGCCTATTTAAAATAATGTCACACAGTGCAGCTCAGCAAGTCACCTTGCTGTGCTGCACTGCGTGACAGGTAAAGGGCAGGAATGCACCTCAAAGCAATATGCCACATTCCTGCCTTTCCCCCTGTGCTGGCGCCCTTTTGTTAGGCTAGCGCCAACGCCGGCACCCTTGCACCTGTGTTACATGCAGGATTGGTTTTGTGCAGGGAGGGGCACCTGCCTGCACAAAACCAATCCTGGGAGGCATAGTCCTCTTTCATTCTGCAGCACACATAGAAAGAGGAAGTAACTAAAAGAAATAAAGATATTTCCCCATGTTACGCCTTACCTGAGAAGGCGTACCTTTTTGACGCATTCCCAGGTCTACCAGCTCTGGTATATCTAGGACTGCTTCAAAAACCATGGGAGTTGCCTGGGAGCACCAACACAATGCCCATGGAACACCTTCCCAGGGCAGAGTAAGGCAAATCAGCAATTTGCACTGCGTTGCCTTACTTCAGATTTATGGAGCCACTCAGGGTCACGCAAAGTGGCCTTGATTGGCTTCATAAATAACTTGCAAGGTTTGCTTCGCTCTTGCACCACTCTGCATGGGGCAAGAGAGACACAAAGCGGCTCATAAATAGGCCCCACAGTGCCAAATCGAATAGGAAAGCCTAAAACCTTTGATCTCTTAAAAACATTCTTCTGGGCAACCCTGAAAACTTCCATTCCGTTACATCTCAAATATGGCAGCTTTGATGAAAAATAAATAAAAGTAATGATAGGAAAGACTAACAATGGGTTATAAACAATGTCATAAAACAAGTAACATAAGATTGCTCTGACAGATGTTACTCTAGGGACCATGGCAAAGCAATTTCTATGCAATTAACAATGGTTCCGATTTTAACAATTCTTAATAAGTACATGGGTTTGAGGATAGTTAGCACAGTTAATACAAAACCACTTCAGAGAATGTACTAGCTCCTCAAAAGAGAACAGACTGACAATAAAATGAAAAATGCTAAACTAAGGTAGGTAGGTACTTTCCTAAAGAAAGATTTGAAAAATATCATGACGCAAAGTAGTCCCTGTATACAGTGCTGAGAATAATGCAGAAAAATCACAATGCTTGGAATGGTGACATTAAATGCATTCTAAGATTTTGTTGAACTAGGTGGATAGAAGCTAACAGCCTCATTGTCCACTTGTTGTTGTATGGTAACAGCTGCTAATTGCCTTACTCTGTATGTGAACTTTGGCCGTTTGCTCAGGTCAATAATTGTGCCGTTGGCAATTAACAGATGTCAACTCTCTCTGGACGCCTGTGCCGCTTAACCACTTCCTGACCTTTGAATTGCAAAGAAATACAAAATTCATTCACAGTTAATTTATTTATGTAGGTCACTGGTTTAACATGAATCACACATATATTGATGTGAGTGTCTTCAAATAAATGTAATTTAGGGAGGATTACCACACAACCCACTGTGGTGAGAGAACTAAGCCCGGCTGGTAAACTTCGCTCCGCTCACAGAGTTTGTGGAAATCGGGCACCCTGCGCTCCGCGGAATTCTTGAATTCCACCACTCGGGCGCAAAGCGGAGTTTGTTTTCCGTTTGCGCACTCAAGCTTTTTTGGGGCTCTCAACCGCGAGCACCAAGCCTCTCGGGCCGCATGCGAGCGCACTCAAGACTTCTCACACCGCTAGCGAGCTCCCGCGAGCCTTCGCGCTCACTCGGACGGCTTCCAGCCACAACGGCACCAATCTAGCATCCTAAGTGCCGATCACATAGCAAACAGAGTGGTTGACCAGCTTTTCTGCTAGAGAGGCATTTGGAGTGGATTTTCTTCTCAAACTTGCCATTGGAGTTATTTTTTTGTGCGAGAAGCCATTTTGTAAACTTTTTTTTTTCCAAACCAGAAGGAAGCACCCCAGAGACTCCAACTTCCTGTTTCTGTTCAGCAGGCTCCTCCCAGTGCTTTGTCCCTCTCCGGGTCACTTTTCATTGGGATTTGGAGCAGGAAGGATCACTCTCCTTGTCTGCTGCATATATACCATTGGATTTAAGGACTTTGTTTTTGAGATATCACAAGTTAAAAAACTGGTGCATAAGGGGGTTGTTTGTTTGATTGAATACATGCACCTGGATTTATTTGTACTTTTATTCGATTTTTACAATTTATTGTAGTGGGTGGCCTGCAGTTGTAGTAGGGGTCTAGTTATTTTTTGCATTTTATTTTTCTTCTTTTGTGAAGGAAAAATGTTGCACAGTTTACTACTTTTTCTACCCGTTTTAAAATAAAAAATAAATTTGCAATATTGATTTAATTCACTTTGTGGCCTAATCAACCAATGGCTGACAGCCATTTTGTGTAGCCAGCCAGTGTGCTTTCCCCATAGACCTGCATGTCTCCTTTGTTTGTGGCCATGCCTTCTTGCTGGTAGTTGTTGTTGTGACCATGTGGCTGGTGGCCATTTTGTGTAGCCAGCCAGTGTGCTTTTGCTATGGGCCTGCATGTCTTCTCTGTTTGTGATCATCCCTCCTTGCTGGTTGTTGATGTTGTGACCATGTGGCAGGCGGTGATTTTGTGTAGCCAGCCTGTGTGGTTTTGCCATTGGCCTGCACGTCTTCTCTGTTTGTGACCATGCCTCCTTGCTGGTTGTTGTTGTTCTCCGACCATGTGCCTGGCAGCCATTTTGTGTAGCCAGCCAGTTTGCTTTCCCCATAGGCCTGCATGTCTTCTTTGTTTGTGGCCATGCCTTCTTGCTGGTTGTTGCTGTTCTGACCATGTGGCTGGCGGCCACTTTTTGTAGCTGGCCAGTGTGCTTTCCACATAGGCCTGCATGTTTTCTCTGAAATTGTGACCATGCCTCTTTGTTCAGTGTTAGTTGTTGTTGATGATCATGTTGCACTGGCTGGCAGCCATTTTGTACATCCAGCAAGTGTGGCCCTTTGCTATAGGCTTACATGGATGGTTGACAATGATAAATTAATAAGCTTGTGGATATTTTTATTTTCATTTATATTTTATTTTTTTATTTTTATTTTTTGAATTTTAGTTTTAATTTTAAAAAATGTTAGTTTTATTTTTTAGTTAATTTTTTTTTAATTTAATTTACATTTTTTTAATATGAATTTTTTTAATTAATTTTTTTATCTAAAAAAACTTTTTTTCAATTTTTCTAACATCTGGCATCAACCCCATGACTGAAATAGGTGCACTGCACAGCAGCATTCATTGTCTAACGATTATTCGTTTGTCACCTGCACCTCCCTGAGTGCCACATCCCAACGTGCTGCACATAAAGCAAAAACCTACATCTGTATGTTGTTGTTGTTGCTCTTTCTGATCCTTCCTGAGTGTACTGCACACAATGAAAGTTTGTTGGTGTGGTTTTACGAATGGATGGTTAGACTGTATTATTGCTAAGTAACCACACTAAATGATATTGTTTGTTTGTACTACTACTTGAACTGCAACAATGCCACGTTTCACTGATGTTTTTCTTGCTTGTTTGCTTTTAGGTGCACAAGAGACGAGACATCACCCACAGTACTGCCAGACAGAAGGTCTGTGCACGACGTGACTAACCCTGGGCGTAGTTCACGTAGTCGCGCTACGCGTAGCTACGCGAAGTGTACTTTGCACTACGCGCGCTACGCGTAGCTACGCGAACTGCGTAGTGCGGTAGGGAAATGCTGTTCGCAATGATTGCACAGTGCCGGATGCTTGTCCGCACTGTGCAATCATTGCGAACGGCATCATGCACAGTGAAAGCGGTCGTTTTCTGCCGCTCGAGTAGATTTGTACTCGAGTGGCAGCTTTCTCAACGCGGACTGGTAGTTTCTCATCGCGAGCGGTCGTGAGCATAAGCGACCACTCGCAATGAGAAACCTGACCTCCCCGCGTTGAGAATCTCGCCGGGAGGTTTATTTTCCACGCTCGCGATCAGCAACTTGATGTTGCCAGTCGCGAACGAGGAAAAAGTCTCGCCAGGTTGTTGATTTTGCTCGCTCGTGGTCGCCAACTTGACGTTGAGGACCGCGAGCGAGCAAAAAATGCCCGCTATGCTACGCGTTTTTGCACTGTGCTACGTGCGATTCGCGTAGCGCGTAGTTGCGCAAACTACGCACACTCCGCGAGCGTAGCGTAGTTTTCCACCCAGGCCTAGACGTGACCCGTGGCTGACTACACAACATGGTCATCTCTTCAGCTTGTTGAGAAGCTAAGTGACAATGCCAACTGACAGCTTCAAGATTGTCCTAAAGAAAGGTGCTGCCAAGAAAGTGGGTAGTGGGGAGCAGAAAAAGCAGATTTCCACCACTGGCCTTTTTCAGGAAAGTTGTGCCTGTCGTACCGGCCTCTGGCGAGCAAGCTGAGAGCAGACCTCCTGCATCAACAGCACCACCCCCCCAACCTAAGCCAAGGACCATGTCTGAAGGTGAGGCAGCCAGTGCAATCATGTTGACACCGACGAGTAGTGATGCTGAATTGGATTTGTCCCTTTCGCAAAGTAGTACACAATCGGTTCAGGAAACACAGCAAAGTGGACAGCAGCCGCAGCCAGCAATAGTACATTTGTCTGATGTTGGAGCAGAACAGTCGGTTGAGCTTTCTTCCGAGCAAGAAGTTGAACCACCTCTTTTAGAATCATTGGCTCCCAGATCTCCAGCAAGGAAAAGGAAGGGTACTACTGCACCATCTTCTCCAAACACCACTTCTGATGATGATGATAGGGACATGGAGTGGACCCCGACAGAGACCAGTAGACAACAGGAGAGGCAAGGGAAAAGCAAAAGTTCGAGAAAGACTTAGACCTATGGAAGGGGATGAAGAGGAGGATGACGATGACGAGGTGGTCATGGTGGAAGGAAACACGGAGGATTCTGACATTGCTATCCAACAAGCTCCGAGGGATGTAGCACAGGTAGCACCGCCACCAGCTCCCTTATTTGCAAAGCCCCAGCTGAGACCCGCATGAACCCCTGCCTCAGGAAAAGCAGAGAGGCAATCGACGACATGCCCACCTACCTCCAGTTCTTCTTCAGACATTGGCAGTGGCACAGGAAAAAGTACTCCTCCCAAGTTTGAGACTTTTTTACAGTTAGCAAAGAGGGGGAGCACATTGAGTATGCACCATTTGTCACACAAATGTTCGTCGAGGTAAGCCTGGTATACATTATGGTACTGGAGGCCAGACGACCCATATGAAAAAACACCACACAAGCAAGTGGGACGAGCAACTTAAAAACATTACTGATCTCTGTGGTGGTGGTGGGGAGAGCCGGGGAACATCAGCTACAAGTCCAATCACGGTAGAAGGTGATGATGAGGAAGAAGAGGGTGACATCTTCATGCAAAACAGCCCTGTTCCCAGCAGTGTGCCAGCAGATTCACCCACCATAGCGACTTCACAATGGCACAAGAAGATTCAAAGTGAGATGGAGACACCAAGGCATACAGTGACTGCCCCAACACCACGATTCACATTGAGTCTACCACTAGCATCTACTTCTCAAAAGACGCCTGTGTCAGTGCCCAAGAAAAGAAGAATATCCAGGCTACTATTATGAGCATGTTTAGGCAGGAGGGGCCCTACGAGCGAAACAGCCCAACTGCACATCTATACAATGGGAAGCTGGCAAAATTGTTAACGCGGGACCTCCTCCAATTTTCTTTTGTGGAAGGAGTGGGGTTCTTAGCATTTGTGGCAGCCATCTGCCCAAAATGGAAGGTACCAAGTAGGACCTATTTTGTCAGAGTGGCTGTTCCACTGCTGCATCACGATGTGCTGCAGTTGGTTGGACAAGCTTTGCAGCAAAGTATTGTTCACACCATCTACCTGACGACAGGCATGTGGACCAGTTGTCAGGTGACTGATTACATGTGCATCAGTGCACACTGGATCTCTTTTGCAGGGATAAAGCAAAAGATATGTTTAGGTCTTGGCCCGGAAGAAAGTTTTAAGAGCATTCGGCGACATGCAACAGTGGCCATGTTCGCTATGGAGAAATCACATACAGCTGTAAATATCTTGGAGGATTTTACAAGAAAGGTGTATGAATGGCTGCGACTCAGAGGTCTTAGAATTTGATTTGTTGCCATGGACAAAGGCAGCAACATAGGCAAGGCCATCCATGTCAGACGGAGGCTATTTCAGGGTCCTGTGTTTGGCCCATTGCATCAACCTTGTGGTGCAAGACTTCCTTCAAAAAGGAAGACATAGTCAGCAACATACTGACCACCTGCAGAAGAATCTGCACTCATTTCAGCCATTCTTTTAAAGCCCGGAAGCAGCTGCGGATTATTCAGCGTAATAAAAGAGCACCAGTTAAAACCCTGATACAGGAGGTGCCAACACATTGGATTCCACCTTTCACATGCTGCAACATCTGTTTGAGCAGTACAAACAGATCAATGACTATGTTCATTCAAAGAGGAGGGGATGCAGTTGGGAAAGCTATGACCATAGATGGGGACAATAGGGCCTAGTCAAATGCCTGACACAGATGCTACTTCCTTTTGAGGTTTTCACATGGGAGGTTAGCAAGGAGGACAGTACGATGGGCCAAGCTGCCCTGTTGTTGCATCTCCTACAAGACCAGGTAAGGAAGGTGTCTGAAAGGTTTGCCCCCACTGGTGTGAATGAAAACATAAAGGCGCATACCTTGGTTAAGACCTTAGTCCTTCGCTTGGCTTCTAATATAAGGATGCAACATGACATCATCGAGTCCAAAGAGTACACATATGCCACACTACTTGATCCACTGTACCAAACAATTCTGCCCACTTTCATTCCTTTTTCTGAAGGGGATATTTTAAAATGCAAGAGGTGGATTGCAGAGCAAGCCGAGACTTGGAAGAAGAACGGCTGGAACTTTGAGTCCCAAACCGGAGTTCTGGTGTGCCACCTTCAACTTCCAGAGAGGGCAGTCTTGTCTCACAGCAGCCAACAACACCATCAACCAGAACACCTGCAACAACAGCAACAGAAGGACCGGACCCAACCTCTGCATTGTATTGGTTTAAAATGGCAGGGCTCAAGTCCAGTGCAGAGGCGATGGCAAAACAGGTTGATCAATTGGCAGCACCAATGACCATCCATAGGAAGTTCCAGCAGTATCTGGATGCTCCAAAAGAGGTCTATGCAAATCAAAATCCATTGATGTATTGGTATGGATAGATGTGCCAATGGCTAGAGCTCAGCAGGCTGGCAATAAAGTATCTGGCTCGTCCTGTCACCAGTGTGTCTGCTGAATGTGTGTTCAGTGCAGCTGGTGTGGTTGTCACAATGAGAAGGACCAGTCTCTCGCCTCAAAATGTGGAAAGTTTGACTATGATCAAAATGAACCAACATTTTATACCACACAATTACACCATTTCTGAAACAGCAGCACAGGAGGAGGAGGAGGGTTATTGGTCCAAAATTAAATCAAATATGTTAGCTGACCACCTTCTGGGTAAACCACCTGAGTTTGAGGATGAACTCTACTTCCCGGACTAAGTATGCCAGTGCACCCATAGAACTTTACTTTTTTTACTCATTGAACTTAGTTCTTTCTTTAAAAAAAAAAAATATATATATATATATATATATATTACCTACTGGCAGTCGCCAGTAGGTAGTTATAGAAAGGACCTAGTTTCCATAGGAAAAGCATTTTTTGATTTGCCAATATCTTTCGGGTCATTTGACAAATCTTTGCGAAATTTTCAAAACTAATGGACCGCTCCGGTCAGCTCCTGTCTTAAAAGTTTTGGGGTGATTCGTCAAGCGGGGGTGGAGAAAAAAGGGGGGGTCCCAAAACGCGTTTTCTCCATGTTAATTTCCATAGGAAGTTTTATCGCGGCTACAGCCCGAACTGCTGAACGGAATTACACCACATTTGGCAGAGAGGTAGCTCTTGGTCCAGAGTGCACTCTTTGCTTTAAATGGTGTAAATCCGTTCAGTAGTTCCTGAGAAATTTAAAAATAAAAAATATCAATATCCGGTGACCGCGGTGGATCCGCGAACCCTCCCGATCACGAGCTTCATTCTGATTGGCTGCCAACACTCCAAACCAGGAAGTTTTGGCAGCCACCTTGTGACTTGGTAGAACCGAGTCACAAGAAAAAAGGTTAAAAAAAGAAAAGGGGGTTGGGTAGTAACACCCTGACCCCCTAGGCATAATCAGCGGAATTCGCGCTGGGTGCACGAATCCCGCTGAAATAAAAAAAAAAAAAAAAAGTGGTGTCTCCCGTGCTCCGTTTTAATAAGCCCCCGGGTGGGACAGGTCCCGGGGGCAATAGGCCAAACATATGCGGGCCGCGTGGGCCCCCGCAGCCCCGCTGACGCCACCTCCCTGGGGATTATTTATTAATATAAGCGTGGGGGGCTCCCCGGGGCATTTGAAAATAATGTGGGGGAATCCTCACAGGCCCCCAAGCCCCAGGGACCACCATGTCCCTGGGGCTTCAATGTTTTAATGTGGGGGGGCCTCGCACCCCCCGCAGCCCTGGAGACCGCCACCTCCCCAGGGCTACTTTTAAAAACTGTGTGAGGGGGCTCGAGCCCCCCCACACTGACCCAGGGACCACCACCTCCCTGGGGCATAGATCAATGAAGTGCGGGGTCCGTTGCGGCCCCCGGCACTGGGGACCACCACCTCCCCGGGGCTTTAAACTCATTGGAGGGGGGCCGCACGGCCCCCCTCGTGGAGCCCTAGATGGGCCTGGGGACCGCTACCCCCCAGGGCCGGCTCCAGCAATGTCCCGGGGTGCCCACCCCGGGACATTGCAGTTTGCATTGACAGGTCGGGCGCAGTGCGCCCGCCGTGTCATTGCAAACTCTGCTTCGCTTCATGGAAGCGAGAGCAGAAAACCAGCTCTCGCTTCCATGAAGCGAAGTAGAATTGCTTTTGGACAAGGGGAGCTGCATGTTAGCAGCTCCCCTTGTCCAAAAGCAATGACGGTTCCCACAGGAGACAGGGAGCCAGCGGGGACCGCGAGGGCATTGGGGCTCCCCGCGGGCCCCAACATTGAGGCCAGGCCCCGCGCGGCCCCCCTCCATTAAATGTATTTTTTTTTTTAAAAAGCAAGTGGCCATGCCCCAAGGGATGGGGTCCCCGGGGCTGAAATCGGCCTCGGGAGGAGGGCCACGTGGCCCCTTTCTTTTTTTAAATAAAAAAAAGGCTCCGGCCCTGGGGGATGGGGTCCCCAGGGCCTAAAAATTACTAAGAGAAGGGGGGCCACACAGCCCTACTTCTAAACAAATAAATAAAAGAGAAGCCGGCATCTCGCCGGAGGCCCCGCCCCCTCCCTGCACCACTCTGCAAACACGCCTCCTGGCACATTCTGGGTTGAGGGATTAAGTCCCCTAGAATCTTAAGGGTCCCTAGGGGCCAACTAGCCCACCAGGTACCTCCAGTAAGCCCCACACAGTGGGAATGCTGAGAGATGGTCCGAGGCCACACCCCTTTTTACACCACTCGGCAAAGGCTCCTCTTGGCGCACTGCTGGTGGGGTGATGAGGTTCTCTTGTGACCTGAGGACCTCAAGACTGAAGTGGACTTCATCCCCTGAGCAACAGTGCGCCAGGAGGCGCGTTTGCAGAGTGGTGTAAAAAGGGGCGTGGCCTCGGACCACTCTCAGCAATTCAGTTCTGTGGGGCTTACTGGAGGTACCTGGTGGGCTAGTTGGCCCCCAGGGACCCTCAGGAGGCAAGGGAACTTCATCCCCCAACCAGTACTGTGCCAGGAGGCGCGTTTGCAGAGTGGTGGAGAAAGGTGAGCGCGGCCTCCGAAGGCCTTTTAGCAATCCCACTGTGTGGGACTTAGTGGAGGTAACAGGAGGGGTAGTTGGCCCCCAAGGACAACCTTGGGTGCCAACTACCCTCCTATTACCTCCAGTAAGTCCCACACAGCAGGATTGCTAAGTTCTCATAGCAGGCCACGCCCCCTTTCCCCACCACTCTGCAAACGCACTCCCTGGCGCACTCTTGGATGGGGATTAAAGTCCAATTTGCTGCTGGGGGTCCTTAGGGGCCAACTAGCCTACCTGATACCTCCAGTATGCCCCAGATAGTGGAATTGCTGACAGGTGGACACAGGCCATGGCCCCTTTCTCCACTACTCTGCAAATGCTCCTCCTGGCGTGCTCTTGGTTGGGGGATGAAGTCCCCTTGCCTCCTGAGGGTTCCTGGGGGCCAACTAGCCCACCAGGTACCTCCAGTAAGCCCCACACAGCTGGATTGTTGAGAGTGGTCCGAGGCCACGGCCCCTTTTTACACCACTCTGCAAACGTGCCTCCTGGCGCACTGCTGCTCGGGGGATGAAGTCCACTTCAGTCCTGAGGTCCTCAGTACACAAAAGGACCTCATCGCCCCACCAGCAGTGCACCAAGAGGCGCGTTTGCAGAGTGGTGTAAAAAGAGGCGTGGCCTCAGGCCACCTTTCAGCAATCCCACTGTGTGGGCTTACTGGAGGTACCTGGGGGGCTAGCTGGCCCTTAAGGATCCTTAAGATTCTAGGGGACTTAATCCCCCAACCCGGGGGGCGCGTTTGCAGAGTGGTGTAGGGAGGGGGTGGAGCCTCCGGCGAGATGCCGGCTTCTCTTTTATTTATTTTTTACAAGGGGGGCTGTTTGTATTTGAAAAAAAAAATGGGAAAGAGGCCGTGCGGCCCCCATCCCGAAGCCGATTTCGGCCCCGGGCACCCCATCCCCCGGGGCACGGCCACTTTTTTTTAATTTTTTTAAACTACATTTAATTCTGGTGGGCCGCGCGGCCCCCTTCATGGGGCCTTTTTTGGCCCCAGGGACCCCATTCCCCAGGGCTTTGCCTAATTTATTTATTTATTTTTATTATTTAATGGGAGGGGGGTGCATGGCCCCCCTTCCCTGGGCCGTTATTGGCCCCGGGGACCCCATCCCCCGGGGCCTGGCCTCAACGTTGGGGACCGCCGGGGAGCCCCAATGCCCCTGCGGTCCCAGCCGGTTCCCTGCCTCCTGCGGAAGCTGGCATTGCTTTTGCACAAGGGGAGCTGCTGACATGCAGCTCCCCTTGTCCAAAAGCAATTCTGCTTCGCTTCATGGAAGCGAGAGCAGGTTTCCTGCTCTTGCTTCCATGAAGCAAAGCAGAGTTTGCAGTGACAGACTGCAATGTTCCGGGGGCGGGCACCCCGGGACATTGCCGGAGCTGGCCCTGGGGGGTGATGGTCCCCTGGGCCATCTAGGGCTCCACGAGGGGGACACCCAGCCCCCCTCCAACAAGTTTAAAGCACCGGGGAGGTGGTGGTCCCCGGGGCCGGAGATCCGCAACGGACCCCCGCACTTTATTGATCTATGCCCCAGGGAGGTGGTGGTACCCGGGGCAGTGTGGGGGGGGCTCGAGCCCCCCACACACAGTTTTTAAAAGTAGCCTCAGGGAGGTGGCGGTCCCCGGGGCTGCAGGGGGCGCGACGCTCCCCCGCATTTAAACATTGAGACCGCGCTTCGTTTAAAAAAAAAACATTTTGGTAGGATTCGCGCACCCAGTGCGAATCCTGCCGAAATTTCTTTTTTTAAATGCTTTTTTTGGCCCTAGGGGTCCCTGTGGGATCCCCTGAGCAGGCCTAGGGGGTCAGGGTGGTTCTACTCTGCCCCCTTTTCTTTTTTTAAAACTTTTTTCTTGTGACTCGGTTGAGTCACAAGATGGCTGCCAACACTTCCTGGTTAGGATTTAGGCAGCCAATAAGAATGAAGCTCGTGATCGGGAGGGTTCGCGGATCCAGCACGGTCACCAGATATCGATATTTTTTTTTTTCAATTTCTCAGGAACTACTGAATGGATTTACAGCATTTAAGGCAAAGAGTGCACTCTGGCCCAAGAGCTACCTCTCTGCCAAATTTGGTGTCATTCCGTTCAGCAGTTCGGGCTGTAGCCGCGACAAAAGGTCCTATGGAAATTAACATGGAAAACGCGTTTTGGGACCCCCCTTTTTACTCCGCACCGCTTGACGAATCACCCTGAAACTTTCAAGACAGGAGCTGACCGGAGCGGGCCATTAGTTTTGACAATTTCGCGAAGATTCGTCAAACGGCGCCAAAGATATTAGCAAATCAAAAAACGCTTTTCCTATGGAAACTAGGTCCTAACTATAACTACCTACTTGTGACCACCAGTAGGTAATATATATATGTATATATATATATACATATATATATATATATACATATATATATATATATATTCACTGAAAAAACCATAGGTTTTAGGGACAGTTAGAGTTAGTTGGACATTGCACTCGTACAAAACCCGTGAAATTCCCCGTTATAGTTAGTTCAGCTAACTATAACTCGCGCCCCGCAATGCACTGCTGATGACGTCACATATTACATCACTCATGACATGGTCAGTGACATCACTGATGACATCTCAAATGACATCACTGATGACATCATCCAGTGTCTGTGTGTTTCTGTAAAGTTTAAATATTTTTAATATATATAGGGAAAGGCGTATTGAAGAATGAGTGGGTGTATAAGTGTCTGTATGGATGATTTAGTAGGTGCGTGACTAACTCTATAAGTGAGTGATTAAACGTATCTAACTGAATGCATGGGTTAGTGACTAAACTGGGTGAATGTCTGTATCCGTCTGTCTCTTGCTGTGTAAGTGGCTGCATGGGTTTGTGAATAGCTACATGAGTGTCTATATGAGTTATTGATTGGTTGTCTGAGTATCTGTATGGGTGCCTGAGTGTTTGTGTGGGTGGGGTGTGTGCAACTCTGTGCATAGATGTGTGAGTGGGTGATTCACTGGGTGGATGGTTTCAAGAGTGCATCTGTGATAGACTGTATGGGTGGGTAAGTGTGTGTAAGAGTGTGTTAGTGAGTGAATGTATGTCCCAGTGGTACATGTGTGAGTAACTACATATGTGAAAGGCAGTAGATATGTGTGTTGGAGTATATAAATAGCTATACGCGAGAGTGTGTGATTGTGAGAGTGACTGTATGGATGAGTGTGTGCTTGTATCAGTGATTGTATAAGAGCGTAAGAATGTGCTAGTATTTGTATGAGTAAGTGAGCTGGTGTGTGTATAACTGTATAGATGAGTAAATGGCAGTGTGTTTAATTATTTGCATGACTGACTAGGTGTGTGAGTACCTCTATGGATGAGTGGCGGTGTTTGAGTGTCTATATAGGAGTATGAGTGCATATGATAGTCCTGTACTGAGTGACCATAAGTATGAGTGACTGTATGGGTGAGTGAGTGGATGTGTGTGTAGACCTAAGAATCAGTGAGTGGGTATGTAGTTATTGGTGTTGGAGTGTCTATGGTTTTGCGAATGGCAGTCTGTAATTTAGAGTGGGTGTATCAAAGGTTATATTAGGGTGTGAGGAGGTGCATCAGATTATCACGTGGATGATGTCATCAGTGATGTCATCAGTGATGTCATTTGAGATGTCATCAGTGATGTCATCAGTGATGTCACTGACCATGTCATGAGTGATGTAATATGTGACGTCATCAGCAGGGCATTGCGGGGGCGCGAGTTATAATTAGCTGAACTAGGGGGGCGTGGCCAACCAACATGGCCGATCGGACGTGATTCCGATCGGCTCCTTCCCAGGCCCTGCTAATAACGAGGCAACGAGGCATTTTCCCGGCTTGGCGGATGACGCTTTGAGCTGCAGCTGTGGCGCTGACTCCGGGGGAACTGTCAGCACCATTTAGGGACCCGGAGCGCACTAGGTGGAGGCCCGGAGAGAAAGTGGCGGTGCGGCGGCCCGGAGGGAAATGGCGGACACCCGGGCCCCGAGAGCGAGAGCACGGGACTGCTGAGCTCCCGAGGCAGCTTCCTGAGGCTGCATTCTAGGCGACCTTACCGCCGGCGATAGCGGAGGAGCGCGTCTGTGTGTCCGGGCTCCCCGGGGACCGCCTGCGGGAGTGCGTGGAATCGCCCGCTACTTGCACAAGATGGCGGATGGCTGCGGCGAGAGGTTCGCGCCCGGCCGGCTTTGGCGGTTTCGCATGTAACGGCCGCCTTGCACACTGCTGAGCTGCACCCCCCCCCCCGGATTTGCAATAAACAGAAGGCCCGGCGGCGCTCGATTCGGCAGATCCGGACCCCACCACACTGAGTAAGTCTGCATTCACCTTGGGTCTTTGGCGGTGCCCCAGGGGGGGCTTTGGAGAAGTTGCTTGCCCCTTTCCTCACGAGGCTGCATATAAACAGACACTAAGCTGAGACAAAGCAGCCATTCGAGGGGGGACAGATCTCCACTGGAGTTGCTTGGAGGGGAGTTGCCTGACCCTGGCATGGCTGCCGAGCCATCTTTCCTAGCTAGTTTGTGACCCCGGCTAGGCGCTTGGAAGTGAGGATAAGTACCCCGCTGGAAGAGGTCAAGTAGTGCGCTGAGGTGGACGCTCGGTGCCATCATACCCCGAGCCTGTTGTTCTGCGGGGATGAAAGGTGGGGCACCAGAAGCAGACTTGGCCTGGCATCAGGAGCGGGGAGGTAGCGTGGTGCCTAGAGCGGAGGAGTGAGCGAGGGGATCCCTGCTAGCGGCTGCTGGGAAGGTGCAAATTACATGTACCGGGGGGCGGCCGAGTGCTGACCGTGCATAGAGCACCCTATGCCACCCAAGAAGAACCCCAATAACAGGGTTTCAAACTATTTCACGTCAGCTGCTAGGGGGACGGCGGAGTAGGTTGCGACCATGGCGTTGACCCGAGAAGATCTCTTATCTTCCTTGCGCGACTTCAAGCAGGAGTTGCGCACTGAGCTACGGGCAGACATCAAGGCAGATATGGAAGCCTCCTTCGAAACCTTCCGCGTGGAGGTGCGTGAGAAACTAGTGACTGTCCAAGCGGATGTGGACTCCGTGGGTACACGTACACTTGATCTGGAAGCGCAACAACAGGAGGTGGTGGGTAGGCTTACGTCTCTGGAAGAAAGCACGGCTGATCTCCGCAGGCACCTCCGCGATTCACTACTCAAATGCGAGGATTTGGAAAATCGCTCTCGCCGCGACAATATCAGAGTCCGGGGCCTGGAGGAGGGCTGCGAGGGACCGGACTTGGAGGCGTTCATGGTGGGCCTCTTCTCTTCTGCCCTTGGGGAGGATGGCCCGAGGGCCGGTTGGAAAGAGTGCACAGAGTTGGCCCGCGCCATCTAGGGGAGAACCGTCGCCCATGGGATGTCCTGGCTAAGTTTAGCTCGTTCAAGATAAAAGAACTAGTCTTGCAAAAAGCTAGGGCCTCCGACACACTTACCTTTCAAAACACCACGTGTACCCTCTACCAGGATGTCGCTCAGGCCACTCTTATGCGTCGCCAACAGTTCAGACCTGTTACTGAACACCTCAGAGAGAAGAACATCAGGTACCGCTGGACATACCCCTTCGGGATTGCCTTCCTGTGGCAAAACAAGCAGCAGCATTGTGTGGATCTCTCGGAGGCGGCAGATTTGCTGGGTCTGGAACATCCCAAAGCTTCACCAGATCCCGTGGAGGAAGGCCGTCCAGATCGACGCAGCGGTGGACAATGGTGCAGAATGGGCAGGAAAAATGCTAAAGCTCCAGAATGAGGCCAATGTGCGAGAGAGCAGCGAGATCCCCATTGCCTGGTACTGTCGGAGTGTTGGCCACCCGGGCGTCCCTCTGATGGTCGGTACGACTGTCCTGGGGGGCTGTTTTTACTCGCCTCTCTCCTGCACCCATGAGTAGGTTAGGTGGGAAGTTTTTGGAGATCTGGATGGAGTGGAGGACTTGCATCTTCCGCATTCGGGGGGGACGTGAGAGCCCGGACGACACCTGAGCCTCTACTCCTGGCGCCCGACATGGACAAGTGTGAGCTAACTGTAATTGGGGTGTCAGGTTAAGGGGTGTTTCACATCCCGACGACGGGGGGGGTCTGGGGAGTCGGGTGGTGATGCACGGGGTTTGCTCAATACTGCCAGTTGGAGATGATCACATGGGACATAGTCAAGTTTACTCCTTACATAGTTCTTAGGTTCTTTGGTGGCAGATGCTCGGTTTGGGGGGGGGGCGGAATGTTTCTCTGAGCTACGAATGCCTTGATTTTTGCTATGACAAGGGCTGGGGGATGGGAAATGGTGATGCTCCTAGAGTGTATCTTGTTTTTGGGATTCCCCTCTAGGATGGGGACCCCACACACTCATTTTAAATGTTTGTTGAGGTTTTTTACTTTGGTTAGATGTCATGGTGCCTATATTTTTATTGGTTGTGGGCGGGGACGGGGAGGGAGGGCTTCAGCTGGGTCTCGTCTGTGGGGGCCTCTGCTTGTAGGGAAACCTCCTTTTTTCAACACACATGGTATCTTGGAACGCCCGGGGTCTAAATTCTCCTAACAAGCGCCAGCGACTCTGGAAATACATGATAGATCACAATGTCCAAATAGTGGCTCTACAGGAGACGCACCTCAAAAGATCTGACGATCGCAGGCTCCGTCACAAAGCTTATCCCCTCATATTCCGATCCTCATAAACATAATGGGGTGGCACTGTTGTTTCACTCAGGGGTCCCCTTTCAGGCTTCCGACACCAAAACTGACAAAAATGGGAGGTTCCTAATGGTCAAGGGAGAACTATGAGGCCGCCAATGTACATTCGCTGTTCTCTATGCCCCTAACTTGGGTCAACAGGATTTCGTTCTTTCTTTCCTAATGGCTCTGGAGAATTTTGCTCAGGGGGACATAATCCTCATAGGGGACTTTAATTTAGTCTGGGATCTTGACATGGACACGACACACACACACAGGGCTCCGGGAGGGGCGTTTGGAAAGGCGATGCGTTCACAGCTCCAACTAATGGGGTTGATGGATGTATGGAGGGACACCAATCTTACGACGCGAGATTACTCGTTCTTCTCTCATTCACACAGGACGTATTCGCGTATCGACCATGTTTTTATGAGCCAATCCTTGCTTCCTTCTATACTGCAAGCCCAATTTCACCCAATCTGCCTGTCGGACCATGCCCCCTTGGAGGTGTCGATCACTTGGCCCAATCTGCATCTGAAACAAACCCGATGGTTTTTCCCTAACTTCCTCTGCAGGGATAGACTCCTCCGCGATGAACTAAGAATGGCCATTAGAGACTTTCTTGAACTGAACGTCCCTGAGGCTACTTCCCATGCAACTACCTGGGACGCTCTCAAGGCAGTGGTTCGTGGTAAATGCATTGAGCTGGCCACTACTTTACGAGCTCAGCAATGTGCGGAGTGCCTCCAACTGGAACGAGACCTCACAATGGCAGAACAGACCCATAAGGCCAACCCCTCGGCACTGGCCCTACGGCGGGTTACAGCCCTAAAGGGAAAGCTACAGGCCATTTATACCAATAGAGCAGAGAAGACCATCTTACGTCTACAATCTCGGGGTTATGAGAGCAGAAATAAAGTGGGGTCCCTATTGGCTCGCCAATTACGGGCCAAACAGGAGAAAGAGTATGTTAAACTCATAATTGACGAGAAGGATGTCTCTCATAGGTCAGAAGGGAAGGCGGGGGCATTTGAGGATTTCTATAGAACCCTTTACACCTCAGAGCTCCCAGGGACGCCCGACCTGTCGGTGTACTTGGATTCTCTAGACCTTCCTCAGGTAGGGGCGAGCTCCAACGAAGAATTGGCGAAGCCTATAACAGCTGAGGAAGTACAGAAGGCAATCGATTCTCTCAAACTACAGAAAGCGCCAGGGCCGGATGGCTTCTCAGCCCACTTCTATCGTACTTTCGCACCGGAGCTCGTTCCCTTCTTAACTATCTTATTTAACATTATTGCTACCACGCAACAGGTCACTCCCTCCATGGGGGAAGCCATTGTGGCAGTGATCCCCAAACCAGGGAAAGATCCCTTGGCCTGTTTGTCGTACCGCCCAATTGCTCTTCTCAACCTCGATGCAAAAATTTACTCCAAAATACTGGCCACTCGTCTCGAAACCATTCTCCCGGGTCTCATAGATCCAGATCAGTCCGGCTTTATTAAGGGTAGTCAAACCCACTATAACTTGCGGCGTATCATCCATATTATTGAAAAAGCTCACAAGAAAAATATCCCAGCAGCGCTTCTCTCGCTAGATGCGGAGAAAGCTTTTGACCGCGTAGAATGGTCCTTTCTATTTCAAGTGCTCCAGCGCTTTGGTTTCAATGACGCTTTTATAGGGATGGTGCGCGCTAACTATCATTCTCCCAGTTCTAGGGTCCTTGTTAATGGGGTGGCCTCTTCTTCCTTCCAATTGGCTCGCGGGACAAGACAGGGCTGCCCCTTATCCCCGCTCCTTTTTGCCTTAAGCATTGAACCTCTGGCCCTTAGGATCAGAAGGAACCAGGAGATCCAAGGCATACGCTTCGGCTCCGATGACCATAAGATTTCGTTATTTGCCGATGACGTGCTACTGCCAGTGACAAACCCTAAAGTCTCTCTACCGGCTGTCCAGGGGGAGTTGGAGGCGTTTGAACGAGTGGCGGGATTTAAGGTCAATCTGACCAAATCCTTCCTTATGAACCTCACAATTCCAATGGAGGAGTGGCGCGGGATCGAGGAGGGTTCACCGTTCCGCTGTACTAGAAGGGAGATCACTTACTTAGGGGTGAAGCTGACTCCTCGAATACGAGACCTATACAAAGCCAATTTCTCCCCTCTTTTGCGACAACTAAAGTCGGACCTGGGAAAGTGGAGTGTGACCTATATAACCTGATTGGGTAGGATCAATGCCATTAAGATGAATGTTCTCCCTCGCTTACTGTACCTTTTCCAGGGACTGCCTATTCTGGTGGAAGGAGGGCTATTTAAAGAGTTGCGGCAGATGCTCACCAAATTTATTTGGCAGGGGAAGCGAGCACGGCTTCCCTATAATTTACTTATTAGACCTCGCAAAGATGGAGGCTTGGCCTTACCGGACTTTCAGTCCTACTACCGAGCGGCACAAATGAGGGTAATCACGGAATGGTCGCTGCAGGCCTCGGAGAAGCATTGGCTTCATATAGACAGACAGATCACGGGACGCACCATTTGGGACCTTCTTTGGAAGCCGAAGCACGACAGACCCCTCAACGCCTATATTAGCACACCCACGTCCACTACGCTTAAGGTTTGGGATATCCTCACTAACAAACTACATCTCACGACCTTCCCTTCCCTTCACCTCACACGCTTATACATTTTAATGCTGCATTCCCCCCTGCACTATCAGAAGGTCCCTTTGAGGCTTGGAGGGAGGGTGGGTGCCACATGATCTCTCATCTATTTGACAAAGGGGAATTCCTCACATTTCAAGAATGCAAGAAGCAATTGGCACTATCCGCCAAAGAAGAATACCACTACTTGCAGCTGAAACACTGGGTGCTGCAGCCCTCGGTGCGGCTGGCCGCCACCAGGGAGTTGCTCCCTATTGAGAAATTCGCTCAATCTGGCTCCTCCTCCAAAGGATGTATCTCCTATCTCTATGCGTTAATCCAATCGATGAGTACTAGAACGGTGCCGCATTACAAACGCTTCTGGGACGCTATTATAGGGACTCCTCTGGAGGATAAGCACTGGGAACACTTAGGGAAAGACATTGTGAAATTCAACCGCTCCATGTATCTCAGGGAAGCACACTATAAACTCATGTACGATTGGTACCTGTACCCTCAGAAACTCCATAAGATTTTTCCCGGCTCGTCGGATCGGTGCTGGAGGGGGTGTGGGCTGTTGGGCGATTTTAAGCATATTTGGTGGGACTGTCCTGTTATTAAACCTTTTTGGAAGGAAATCTTGTCCCAAATTAAACTTATCTTGGGCTAGCCCATCCCCAGCTCCATGGAGCAAGTTCTACTGGGGGTCCGTGATCCCAAGTTGAAACGACAGACGCAGGGGGACAAATCAGTGATGTGGCTGTGTTTGGGGGCCGCCAAAATGGCAGTCGCTGCAGCGTGGAAGAAGCCCGAGGCCCCATCTTTAACCCAATGGCATGCGAGGCTCTGGAGGGTTTTAGCTCTGGAATGCATGACTGATATAATTGAAGACACCAGGAAAGGTTTTGATTACATTTGGTCCCCGCTGGTCTCCTATTTATCGGAGGGGCTTCCTTTGACAGCTTGTCACCCGCGGCTCAGGGCCCTCAACCTGTTCCTCATTTAATACCTCCACTCGGACCGGTCCTCCTATTGACGCGGCTATCACCCAAGTGGGGGTCTGGGGCTCCCCCCCCACGCTCACCTTCTCCCTTCTCTTTTTATGTCTTTTCTTTTCAAGTTAGCACCATGACATCTCAGATAAGGTTTTGTTCTGAATTTTTTTTCTTAGGAACACTTAAGTTTCCTTTTTCTGTTCCTCTCACGGGAGGGTCAACTGTAAAGCATCGCAAAGATGTGAATGCAACGGGCCACGATGAAGCCGTGTCTCTTGCCAACATTACTTTGCCATGGACCTATTGTGAAAGCTGTATCCGTCAACTGCTATCTGTATAACGGGGCGAAATGTATTTATGGTGTTTGTTGCTCATGTAATGCACTTATTGCCCTCCCTGTGATGATAAAAATTCAATAAAACAGATTTTGATATAGTTAGCTGAACTAACTATAACGGGGGAATTTCACGGGTTTTGTATGAGTGCGATGTCCAACTAACTATAACTGTCCCTAAAACCTATGGTTTTTTCAGTGAATTTGTAAGGTTTTTTAAATGCTAATTTCTAACTATAACGTGCCTGAAACCTATGGTTTTTTCAGTGAATTTCAAAGGTTTTTTAAATGCTAATTCCCAACTATAACATGTCTGAAACCTATGGTTTTTTTCAGTGAATTTCAAAGGTTTTGTAAATGACAATTTTTAAATGTATTAATTGTTATATTTATTTTTTTGATACTGATTTACTACATTTTTTTAAACTATTTATTTTTAGATATTTTATTTTTTAAATTACATTGTAATTACATTATACATTACATTACAAAATATACTTTCTCAGAATGAATTACTTTAGTTTAAATACTTTGCAAATAGGCAATAGACTTT
The DNA here is from genome assembly GCA_963921515.1 of Calotriton arnoldi. Taxonomy (NCBI): domain Eukaryota; kingdom Metazoa; phylum Chordata; class Amphibia; order Caudata; family Salamandridae; genus Calotriton; species Calotriton arnoldi. The sequence goes on along the minus strand of CAWUFW010018720.1, from coordinate 97,652 downwards.
TAAGTACAGTAGTTACAGTTGTTGCAATGGGCAACACAATTTCAAACACAATGCAACATTGAGCTCAATGTGAATTTCTAGTTAAATGCAATTAGTTACTTTATGGATTACTTTTCTAACCACAGGACTGGATCCTAGATTCAGTCCTGGGACATCTCCTGTAAACAGTTGAGTAAAAGCATTTTGGTTACAGTAGTGATTTTTAAGGAATATTATTGTATTTTAAAAGTTGACACTTAGAAACTTTTTCACATAGAATCACCAATGTTATCCTATGGGAGGAAATTCGTAGTTCGGCTGATTTTAGAGGAATATTATAAAGTTCCAAAACTCCACACTTAGAAGAATTTCCAAGTGAAACCAGTCAATGTTAGCCTATGGAAGGAAATTCAAGTTACTGGTAAGTACGGTTAAAATTACTTTTCAGGATCAGTACTGGGCTCAAAGATGCAGCACTGAGGTCTCTCTTGATAACAGGTGAGTAAATCAGAATTCGTAGTTCGGCTGATTTTAGAGGAATATTTGCACAATGGTGAAGGAAGGGGGTGGGGCCTGAGGTGACATGTCTGCACACACGCCCTGTGGCGCGTTTTAAGTTGGAGAATTAATTCCTCCTCAATCCCGAGGGTCCCTAGGGGCCAACTAGCCCACCAGATACCTCCAGTATCTAAGCTGTGCCAGCCTTAGAGGCCCCCCCACATAAATTTACATTAACCCCCACATGCCCCCGGGACTTGGGCCACCCGGGGGCAAAATAGCATCGAAGCGCGGGATTTAAAAAAAAAAAAATGCTTTTTTCTGCCCAGGGAGTCCTTGTGGGACCCCCTGAGCAGACCTAGGGGGTCAGGGTGTTTCTACCCTGCCCCCTTTGTGCGTTTTGCGCACTTGTTTCTTGTGCCTCGGTTCTACCGAGGGACAAAATGGCTGCCAACACTTCCTGATTTGGAGTGTTGACAGCCACTTGACAGCCAATTAGCATGCAGCTCGTGATCGGGACGGTGCGCGCAGGGTGCAATCAGGGTGCGCGGATCCGACGCGGCCATAGATATATATGTGATTTTACTTGTGATTTTCTCAGGAACTACTGAACGGATTTACACCATTTAAGCAAAAGGCACGACTCTGAACCTTTTTGCCAAATTTGGTGTAATTCCGTTCAGCAGTTCGGGCTGTAGCTGCGATGAAAGGATCCTATGGAAAAATGATGGGGGAAAACACGTTTTGGGACCCCCCTTTTTTCTCGGTCCCCGCTTGACGAATCACCCCGAGACTTTCAGGGTAGGAGCGGACCGGAGCGGGCCACAAAGTTTGAAAATTTTGCGAAGATTCGTCAACCGGCGCAAGAGTTATTTCAAATAGAATGTTGCGGATTTCCTATGGAAAATAGGTCCTAACTATAACTATCTACTGGCGACCGCCAGTAGATAATACATATATATATATGCTATGGGAACATTATTATTTTTGTGTCAGATTTATGCTGCCCACCTTTTTTATTAGTCACATATATATTGCCGGATTGCAGTTGGACCAGTGTGCATTGAAGAAGCCTCCACAATTCCTTCATGACATTGGGGACAATGCCTGCCCCCCTCTCATGCCTATTTCCTAATGCCTATTCCTTTTTGCAACAGTTAGCACTAGAAGGGCTGCACATTACCTACAAGACTGCCTGCCAATACCAAATTCCAATGTGATGCCTGCATCAAAGATGATTGCATACCTACCTGAACTACCAGTGCTTGGATTTGATAAGGTAGATTCGGTTATTGCAACGGTGAGTGATTGATTGCATAAGTGATGATATAAGTTGATTGATGATTCATGTGGTGGCAGACACTGAGGGAGGGTGTGTGTTGAACTGTAATATGGGAAATTTCTTGAGATGATTATTGATTTGCATTGTTTGGGGTTTGAGTGATGGGCGCTCATTTTTTTATATGTAGGTGATCAGCCTTTTCACACTATGCCCGATTTAATTGCAGGGTGTTCTCCTTTTTCAGGTTCTTCAGAAACCAGAACTGTCACTTTAGTTAACAAACAAAAGCCTATGCAAAATACTGCAATTCTTGTTCTTCAACAGCAGTGCACTCCATGTCTATCTTGCTCGGGTCATGGTGATTCATGATGATGATGAGGACTGGTTTTGGATGGCGTTACTCGGAATCAGGACTGGAGGAATATCATGGAAGAACTCAGGGCAGAAGCTGCAGGACTACCTCATCAACAGCTAGAAGCAAGACATTATTGAGTATCAACTTCAGGTAAAAGGGAAAACAAGAGTCTGAGGCCTAGTACTCAGCTGTGTGTAATAGAGAGAGGTGCATTTGTAAAATGCTACTCTGTGTGTGTGTGTTGGACTTGTGGCAAACGTGATACTCTGAGTCCCCCTTTTGTTGTTTTTTTGCTCTTCATCTGAGTCGCCTTGATACACTCTTGATGAAGCTTACCGTCCTTCTCCTTGACTCTAAAATACAGTTTCTCTTCTACAATCCACAGGCCTTCTTCTGGTCTCCTTCACGAACGAAAGGCGGAAACTAGCTGAGCTCAACAACACTCCTACTTGTCTACTGGACCAGTTCAGACAGGCCCCAAAGAGTGGATATTCCCAAGGAGAATGCAGACACACCACCCAATTTTGTAATACAGTATAATTTTTCTTTCTTTCAACAATCATATAACTAAGAGAAGTGGTGGGTGGATTCACTCCCCAACATGGAAGACAGAACATTTTAATATATGATAATATGGGTTTCGGGGGCAGAAGGACCATTTGCAATGCATTTACCTGTACTCTGTCATACTCATTCCTTTGTTTCCTTCTAACAATAGATTGATGGTGAATGATGTGCTGCTGCTTATTACGCAGGTGAATGTTGGCCTTGTGCTGTGGAGTTTGTCTTTGTCAAACTTTTCCCCAAATCCCATTACCCATCCATTCATCAAACTCCTAACCCTCTTCCCCCGAGCTGTGTGATTATTGAGGTGTGGCTTAAATTACACCATCAATGGATCACATCCTTTGTGGGGCGGATGAGGTAAAAGCAACACAAACTTACTGTAGAATCTTCTAAGCAGTAGCCTACACCAGCCCATTACCAGCCATGCATAAAAAATGATCCATTTTATGGGGATATAGAATGAAGAACATCAGTCGTTAGCATCATCATTCAGGCTGTGTGTTGCCTAACCGTAAACGCCTAACCTAAGCTTGTCCATTCCAGACTTTGAGTCCATTTTTTATAACTTGAGGTTTGCACAAATAAAATAATAATGCTAGCTCCACATTAGCCAAATCTTACTACTAATGCTCTTTTTTCTATTTTAGCACAATCAGGCATTCTCATTGTGTAATCGCATAGTACTCAAGTGGTGTCAATTCTTTGTAAATCTTTGATAAATATATAACCCTGTTACTCAGACTTTCTACTTCCATTTAGTTTCCTACGATGGATAATCAACCAATCATTCAGATCAATCCTACAGTTGGAGCTCACCTGGGTGGAACTGGAAGTGGGACTTCGCTTGTGAAGTTGTGATGTCTCCCCTGTTATTTCTGCATGCATATTCAGGTAAGACAACTAGTATGGATGTAATTTAACTTAGTAAGAAATAAATTAACTGCTCCTGTTTTTTATATAGATAGTTCTACACATTACAGGGCATCATGGCAGCATTCCCCATAATGGTCAAGATAGTTAGAGAAGTATAAGCCTAGACTCTATAACTAAGTGCTATGCTCTCTTAAGTTACAAGCACATAAACAGGCTGCATAAAACAACTTGAAGGCAGCACTGCAAAGTAAAAGTAAAAGAAACTACTTCATGCATACATTCAGATTTAAAAAAATAGTTTTCCTCTTTATTTAATTACAAAGAAACTCACCCTCTCCACCCAAACAACATGCCCACCCCTCTCCCAAACAAAACTGACCAAAGCCCCAAAACTCAAAATGTCCAAGAAAACGTCTCTCCAGTCGCAACTCCCTTTCGACCCTCTCCACCCAGCCCCAACAAACAACAAATCCCTCCCACCAAAACAAAAAATAAAAAAGGGCGAGAAGAGAGCATTATGGATGACGGTCCGGAGCTGGTCCAGGCTCTACTCCATTATGGTGAGCCGGCCCTTGATGGTGTCCAGCCAATGCAGGATGCTGCACAGCAACGGCCTGTTGCCAGTGTGGTGAGGGGTGGCAGCAGTTGGCTGGCGGCAGCACCGGAGATGGGATGGCAGAGAGGCTGGAGGCTGAGGGGGACCGGCTGCACTGGGGCCTGGCTGTTGTTCATTAATTTCCTCCTCCTCCTCTTCCAGGACCACCAGCCGCCGATATTCCTGCTGGATACCCTCCAGCCTCTGCCGCCATAAACGAGCTGTTATCTCCTGCCTGGTGGTTGGTCCGGCTTGCAGGAGCAGCTATATTGAGAAAAACCAAAAAGACAAATCATAAATAATGCTCTGTGTAAACAATTGTTTTAAATTACTGGATGGCACAGTAGCAGTACATTGCTGGTCCCCTAGGGCCTTTGGAATCTGTTTTATATGATTATAATTGGGAAAGTCACAAGACCAATTTTATGTTTTACCCACATATGTTGCCAAACATAAAAAGCAATGACTGTGTGGCAGAAAAGTATTAACAGGCAGAGAATAACATCACAAGATTAAAAAAAACAGTGATTTGATTATTTTTTTCTTCTAAAGGCTTTTCAAGTAACTATAAACAGAGTCAGACACTTTCAGTTGAAAAATAAATGACTTCTCATTGATGAGTACGGCAATATGCACCATATGGAGTACAAGTTGTTTGTGGTGCTAAAATAATTAAGCCATGCTCATTGCTAGCCAGCGCCTCTGCTAGTTTGCTACTGTCTGCAGCTGTAGTTGACAATTATCTATTTTTAATTCCAGAGGCCCTGCTCTTCGTCAAATGTATTTCTCTTTCTACCCTGTCTCCAAAGAGGCAGATGAATAATAAATAAGATACTACATCAGTCACACACCTCATGTATGAAATGCAGATATTAATAAATTATCCTGTTTGTCGTAAGTAGACGTTGAGGAAAAATAATCTAATGGACTGCACTACAGGTAAAAGAACGGACTATATAGATTTCATTTGGCACATTTGTCACTGTGTATCCCATATGCCAAATTTGACATCAAATCATGCACTTACTCCCACTTTATTATGTGGCCTCGCCCGCCACCATGTATATCTAACAAATTTATTTGCTGGGAAGTAATCAAGGAAAAGAAACTTGATTTTCTGTACTGCAGGGGGTAGGGTAGAGGGATTAGACAGGTAGGGTAGAGCTTTTTTTAAATATATATAATAGAGGGGCCACTACACTGATCATCGGTTCATCATCTTTGGCTTATTCAGTCATGGTACAATTTGAAAGGGAAAAATATTAACAAGTGTAAATTAAATCTGTTATGGAACACCATGAAATATGTTCTGGAATCACTTCACGGGGGTATCGCACTAAATGTGGCACATGCCACAAATGAATTTTCCAACTTGGTAGGCTGGAACGGAAGAACTTAGGAAAAAATAAAGGAGTGAAGTACTAAGAGGTGACTGAGTGGGCAAAGGGACAACAGAGAACACACCTTGTGTGTTCAGTTTGCAATGCATTGAAAACATTGTAAATGGTGCATTAACTGAAGCAGACGCACATTACACAGCCAACTCTGCAGTCACAAATGGATTGACCCATAGTGCACTTCGGTCATAGTTGGCAAAAATGCCATGGGAGGGGAGGGGGGATGATAAATGATAGGTAGGTTAGATCTGGCTCACTTAACAAATACAGCAAGTCAAGGGAGTAGAACAAAAAATAAAAATAAATAAATAACCCCCACTTAGAATTATAGCTGTGAATGATAGTGAATGATAACACTACATAAACCAAGTAAGCAGAGTAGGTGAGCAGCAGCATCCTCCTCAAGAGAAGAAGAGCTGCCTTGCTCATTCATCCAAACAACCCAAATATTCATTCATCCTTTCATTCTAATTCATCCATAGCCACCATGATTACACGTATCTTTCTCCTAACTAGTTTTCCACCAAAGGTTCTGATACATTAAACACCCAGTCAATAGCAACCCTTTCTTCAAACTATCCTTTCACCCATCCATCCCTTTACTCACCCATGCACCCTTTCACCCACCCACCCTTTCACTCATATACCATTTCCTTTCTTTTAAGTTACCTTCTGTTCTTTCATGTATCCCTCAAGCCATCAAAGCTCATTATGTGAGATTTTGCTTTGTTGCAGATAGAAGAGGCCCTAATAACTCAACCACCGCTGTGGCTGGTGAAGCTGGGGGGGCGGGCTTCACTTCGCAGTCATTTTTGATGATGGCGAGCGATGCCATGGCCATAGCTAGTGAGAATATTAATTGCAAGGTATTATGTGACTTGCCAGTGCCCGTTCCTGCTGCCGCTTCTCCATCTCCAACTGACGCATCTCCTCCTGCAGCGGCACTGGATTCAGCATCACCTATGTTCTGTGTGGCTAGAATAAAACATTACACATAATTTAGATTCCTGCGACGCAATCCCACATACAACTGCATTGTATCTCAGTTAGCACGCTCAATATCTTCCAAATATCACTCTGGGCATTTGATTGGTTGGTTCACAAAGTTAGACAAGCCAGGCGTGGAATAATGGTCAATGAAAGACATATGGTGTTGGATGACAAATGCAATTGGAGTGGGACCTCATGCTTTTTTCCAGGCTTGCTGCACTGTCATTAGAAACTGCTGCTATACTGTAACTATAAATGAACGGGTCTGCACTGCAGCATACTACATTGGGGGTGTGGGGTGTAGTCCATGATGACCATGGACACTGTCTCATGAACTAAACTGTGTTAGAGCTAGGCATAAGCAGGAAAAGGAAAGTCTTCTCAACAAACATACATAATGCTTTTTATTTAAAATACTAGCTTACTTGGGCCTTCTATCTGAATCTTCACGATAGACAGCACCAACATTCCAGTACCCCAAGATTATACCCTAAGAAGTCCACAAAAATCATAAAACGACTTACTGGGATCAGCAGAGCCCTCTGCAGCGGCACTGGTGGTCGGCGTGGGCTGACCAGCTTCTCCCCGACCCTCAGAAAAGTCCCTCTTCTTGCCTTTGGGTGCTGATAAATGAAATTAAGAAGATAAATAAAAATAGATTACTGATTCTGTTAATAATCGCCACAAAATGTTTTATGAAAAGCAAATGTAGTCCCTAAAACAGATCACCTATAGTACTACTAGTTTCTACTCAAGTCTATTGACTGTCGTTAAATCCATATTCCAAATCTCCTTAACAAAAGCTACATTTGGAACTAATGTATTGCAGTGAATGATCTTTGATTCTATCTATTCACATTTCTCAACACCCTTGATGAGCCAACTCAGTCTCCCTTTTTTGCAATGCATAGATGCATATTTCACATCACTGTGAATTCAATTAAATAACCTCGAACTGTACGAGCCACATAAACAAAGTCACAGAGAGAACGCGCTATTCAGTGATTCACTATAGTGACAGGAGAATAGTCTGCAATGGCTTCTTAATTATTCAGCCAAAGCAAGCGCCTGATGAGTGCGATTAGGTAGCGGCACCTGCCTAGCAGAAACTAGAAACTGGATCACACAATAATATACCAGCGTAAACTAAACATAACTTACCTCCGAGTGTGAGCAGCATGCTATTCAGAATTTTTTTAGCATTGTAGAACACAAACACAAAAAATAATTAATACTCACCCCAAGATCTTGACCCCTAGCAGGCGGAGCAGGTCCTGTTCCAAAATGTCTGCCCAACGGTGCTTCAGCTGCTGGGTGGTACGCCAAACCTGGCTGGTGCGCCGCACGCACCAGTGCACCATCCCCCAGCACCGCTGATTCTCCAGCAGGGGGTAACCGCTACTGGGCCTGCCGCCTGCTGCCAGAATAGAGGGGAGGTGGCGCTGCACAAAAAAAACAGTGCTGCCACCTCCTCCTCTCCAAAGATGCCCGGGGCTGCACAACTGAGCAGCAGCGCCGCCTGCAAGGAAGTCGCCCCTCTGCCATGGCGCTGGGTGGGGAAATAATAAGAAGGAAAAGAAAGGGAAAGTGAAAAGAAAGAAATATGAAAAGAAGGGGAAATAAAGTCAAAAAGTCACAAAAACACAAAAACAATTACACAAAAACGTAAAATACACAAACCCAAAGGCACACACTATTATAAAAAATAAAAATGAGGGTGGAACAGTAATAAAGGAGGAGGATTATAAAGATTAAGGACAGATAAAATGTAGGCCCAGCACCATAACAGAGAGCAGAAAAACAAGATGGGCGCACCCATGCGGACCGCGTGGTGCTGTTCGTGCACGATTTAGAACGTGAAAACACACTTAAGAACCGCGTAGTGCCATTCATGAGCGATTTTGGAGTGCGCAGACGTCCTCCGCATTCCCAACGCAACGCGAGTGGGCGCGACTGCAAACTCCACCTGCAAGCGGAACTCAGCATAGCGCAGCTTTTTTTCGACTTTGTGGAATTCCGTGTAGTAGGACTCCGCCTACTCCGTCCACCCGTACAGAGAAGCTAGACACACACTTAGGTTCCAGTCACTTACAGAAGATTAGATATTCCAATATATAGGTGCTGATGAAATGCCAAGTGACACAATTGAGGTGTGAAACAAGTTGACCGCAGAGTAAGATCTAGATATACTGACTAGATCTTATATCACTAAGTATACCTCCACATTGAAAAGACTAGGATCATTATGACTCATAGTCTCTCACTGTGCTTTTAACCTCAACATAGACTTGGAACCCTATTGATAGCCCCACAAGGCCTATTGTCGATTTTAGTTCACATTTCTCCAATATTCTTACCCACCAACTGGAAACACACTGAAACCCCCAGTTACCCACTGACGATTAAAAGATCTCATTTAAAGCGCCTTCTCATGGGGGAATGCTGGGCATTGAAGAACCAGCCCAAAGAGGAGCAAGCCCAATGATGAAGCATGCCACCCTTGGCTGGGTGAGGGCACTTTTTCATATGAGTGCACGCTCCCAGTGACTACATACAGACAAGAGAGTAGCAGGCAGCAAGTCAGCACAGCAAATCAGGAATCTAGCAAAGTAGCAGTCCAGCAGAGTGGCAGTCGTTTAGCAGCACAGCAGTCCTTCTTCCTGGCAGCGCATCCACAGGTCCTGAAGTGTACTAAAGTGGTGTCTGAGGTCCTTCTTTTATACACAGTTGTGCCTTTGAAGTGGGCAGTCAGTTCTAGAGACATGCATTTAAAGTGCACAGATACCCTGCCCTGCCATCCTTGGCTCCAGACTAACTACAGGGGATAGGCAGCCTACTGGGAATACACAAATTCCAACTGCCAACTACATGCAGTCTTGTGACCAGACACAGGCTGCAGGCACCAAATGGCTAAGGCAAGAAAATGCCAACTTTATAAAAGTGGCATTTTCTGAATTGTAACTTAAAATCTGACTTCACCATGTGTTAGGATTGTAAATTAGGATTCAAGAGACACCAGTTGTATCTTCCCATTTGGAAATTACACTTATAAAATGTAATAAGGTAATCTCAATGTTATCCTATGGGAGATATAGGTCTTACAGTAGGGAAAATCAAATTTAAGAGTTTCTAACTACCAGGACATGGAAAACTTAAAAGTACATGTCCTGCTTTTTAAACACCTTGCACTCTGGGCTGTAGAGGGCCTACCTTAGGGGTAGCGTATACGTATTAAAAAGGAAGGTTTGGGCCTGGCAAAAAGTTTAACTTGCCAGGTCAGCATGGCAGTTTAAAACTGCACACACAGGGTCTGCAATGGCGGGCCTGAGACATGTTTAGAGGACTACTTAAGTGGGTGGCACAATCAGTGCTGAAAGCCCACTAGTAGACTTCTGGACCCCCAACAATCGGGTTTCAGACAAGGTTGCAGCACAGAGACAGCGATCCTTAATGTCATAGATGATATACACAAGTCTCTCGATACAGACCAATGCTGCCTACTCATATTCCTGGACCTATCGGCAGCCTTCGACACGGTGGACCATAAACTACTCATTAATGTACTCCAAGAAAGGTTGGGTGCCGAAGAGGTGGTCTCACTCTGGTTCGCCTCCTTTCTCCAGAACCACACCCAAAGAATCAAAATCAAAAACTTCTCGTCGGACCTACACGTCAGCAGAAGTGTTCCCGCAGGATCAGTTCTCTCCCCGCAACTTTTCAACATCTACATGGAACCCCTCACCACCATACTAAAAAAATCCAACATCCCCTTCCACCTCTATGCAGACGACACCCAGATCTATCTCAAAACCTCCTCCATTGATGACATTCAGAGACTCAACGACACTCTAAGGGAAGTCCAACACTGGCTCTCATTAAATCACCTGAAACTCAATCAAGAAAAAACGGAAATCCTCCTCATTTCCAACAAAAAGGAGAACCCCCAAGTCCCAGATTGGCTAAAAGCAATCGATGCTCTTAACGGCAATCTCACCCTGGCTGACTCCGTAAAATCGCTGGGAATCACCCTAGACCCAAAATTAGACATGGCCAAACACATCAAGACAACCGCAAAGAGTGCCTTCCTCAACCTGAAATTACTAAACAAAATAAAACCCTTCATCCCGCCCAACGACCTCAAACAAGCTACTCAATCCCTGGTGCTGTCTAGACTAGACTACGGGAATGCAACCCTCACAGGCACAGCAAAATCACACTTAGCTCCCCTCAGATCAACTCTTAATGCAGCAGCAAGAATGGTCACCGGAGTTAAAAAATATGAACACATCTCGCCCGCACACAGAGAACTAAAATGGCTCCCAGTTGAAATGCGTGCCAACTGCAGAACTGCCTGCCTCACGCACAAAGCCCTGCACACAGGGAAACCCGTCTACCTGGCCTCCAAACTCAAGAAGGCCGGTCAGACAAGGAGCCTCAGGAGTTCCAACACTCTACTCCTCACCCCTCCGAAAACCCGCAAACAAAAAACCGCATCCCGATCCTTCTCTGGAAATGCGCCCAAAATCTGGAACTCCATCCCAGTCCATATCAGGACCACCCCCTCCTTTCCAAAATTCAAAAAGCAGCTCAAAGACCTCTTCCTCAATCGTTCTCTCCTGAAAGGATAGCTGCCGCCTAAACGCACAAGCTTGCACACTGTTGCACACAGACACTTTGACATTAAGACCTCTACCTCATTCCTATCCCGACTCCTTCCTATCTCCCCCCCTCCGGAAGGAGGCACGGCTCGAGTCACTGTGCACACTACTACGAGAATATGTTGATTTCCTTGCTTCTATTGTTGTACAACGCGTGAAGACTTCCAATGCGCCATGTGTCATCATGTTTACTACTGCTATACTGTGTGATTTCCTCGTTACAAATTGTTTTAAAGCGCTCCGATACCTTCGGGTCTGGCCAGCGCGATATAAAACTCCGTAATAAATAAATAAATAGTAGCATTTAATTTACAGGCCCTAGCACATATAGTGTTTGGACTTATAAGTAAATTAAATATGCCAATTAGCTATGTGCCACTTCTACCACGTTTTAAAGCGAGAGCACAAGCACTTTATCGCTGGTTAGCAGTGGTAAAGTGCACAGATCCTTAAAGTCAACAAAAATGCATTCAGCAAAAAGGGGAGGAGGAAGGCAAAAGGTTTGGGATTGACCCTGAAGAAAGTGCCAATTCCAACAAAAACCCATTCAAGTCTACCAAATGTTCTGTGGTCCGCAATTCATACATGTGTCAGTTTTGAATCAGTGTCTCTGATGCACAATTTACCCATCAGAAATATTAAATTGATTGTAATAAATACACTTTGTTGCAAGCTGTTTAAAAAATAGTACAGAGGTTTATAAGAATACATTCAAACGAAAGGGAATACAATAAAGCTGTAGTCAGGGTAAGGGCAGTTAACTTTTGTTACTGTATGTGATGCAATACTGTGCTATGCTATGTTCTGCTGTATTGTGCTGTCTTTTGGTAGGCCATGTTGTGTTACATTGCGCTGTAGTATGTTAGGGCATTTTATATTATGTTATGCTTTGCTATGTTATGTTATGCTTTGCTATGTTATGTTATGCTTTGCTATGTTATGTTATGCTTTGCTATGTTATGTTATGTTATGCTTTGCTGTTATGTAATGTTATGCTTTGCTGTTATGTAATGTTATGCTTTGCTATACTATGTTATGTTATGTTATGCTGTGTTATGCTATGTTAATTGTATTTATCCCCTGATTGTTCTGGCTGGAGTCTCCACATTGCTTACACAACTGGGCCAGGTGTCAGTTCCATATATTATTGGGTATTTTGTGTTTTTTCTACTAACGATGGCATAACATTAAATGTACTACTTAAAATATTTTCTATTCTCTGTGCAGATGGAAATACATCTCAAATATATCAAAACTCTAATTCGTGGGACAACATACAGTTTTTGTTGTGAATGCTTTAATGTGTTTCGCGGGTTCAGACTCTTGTAATGCAATTTTCGCACAAATCCACTAAGTTGGTCCTCGGTCCTGGTATAATGAAACCGAGTTTACTATGGGATTTAAAAAAGAGAACCGCAGAGAAGCAGGCAATATGGCTGGAATTGAAAACCATCTAATTTCAAGCTAATACTGTTTTTTTATGTCTGCATTTCCGTGTGTAGTTTATAGCCACCGTTTGATAACAGGCACATTTCTGATGAGGCCATTACACGCTGTGTCTGCCGCGCGAGCAAGGATGTAATATTTGTAATGAGAACACCTTATCTTAAAGGTCAGAAACAAGGAACACAACAATAACAACCCTAAAAGCCAAGAAATGTAGATGGCGAGGTGATATTTTAGTGCCCTTTAAGCATGCAACAAAGGCAGGCCACAATGTATTCAGTGTCTGACACAGAATTTGTTAAGGGGAAAAAAATGAAAACTCAGTAGGTTGCATTATAATAGCATGATAAGGAAAGAAAGGTCAGGGAGAGATTAAATCAGGTGAATAAACAATGGGTGCCTATCTTTCCTGCACATTGAACGATTCAAAAAAGGTTGATATTGTCAAACTAAAAAACAGCAGAGGGGATTTTCACAAACGCAAATCTGAAATTGTAACAAGGGGCTATTTTCTAGCAAAAGAAATATAATTACTCTGTATTTTCAGTGAGCAATAGAGTAAGTTGCTGTTGAATTTGTATTTATCTCCAGTACCCCCAAATGTTCAGCATAATAAGGGCCTTCTTTAGAGTTTGGAGGAGAGGATACTCACTCACAATTGTGGTGGGTGCGCCACCTGCTGTCTTTCAAACCCATTACAATATGGTGGACAGGATATCTGCCACATTTGTGAGGGAGAACCCCATCCACCAAACATTCACGTCATTTGGGGTTTGCCAGGGTTTGCAGCTGTGACCCATGGCTTGTCCCTCGCTACCCCTGCCACTGTATTTGGAACCCCGCCCCCTTTTAGCAAGGGCCCTCACACACCCAAGGGGTGCCATGCTTCATCATCAGGCAGCTCCTCATTGGGCCGGTGCTGCAATGCCCAACGGGCCTCTTGAGGGGGATCTTTGCCTGAGATCTTTTCTTTTACGCCAATAGAAACTTGACATTATAAGGAGGGTGCACTGAGAGATGATGTCATGGAACAACGCATGCCTCAACAATGCATGCCTGAAATACGCGGTCTTAACCACAACCGCGTCTTTATCACACATGCCTTTACCATGCATGCCTTTACCACGCAATTCCATGGTAAAGACATGACTGGTAAAGGAACATGTGTGGTAAAGATCACACTCCTGCCCCTCTGCCCTGAGTCCTAAAATTCGGCCCTCCTGTAATCTATTCTACCTGCCCCAGCCCTATAAACTACCCCGATCACCCATCCTGATCCTTAAAGCCTGACCCCCTACCCCCAAAAAATGACTCCGACCCCAGCCCCCCTCCATGCCCCCAAAAACCAGCCCACACCCCTAAAACCTCCCCCACTTCCCCCAGCCCAACTGCTCCCTCGGCCTGAAAACGGCACCTTTCCTGTCCCCTGCCCTAAGCCCTAAACCTCAGCCCCCTAAAAATTACTCCGACCCCAGCCCCCCTCTCTGAACGCTAAAACCAGCCCCAACCCTCTAAAACCTCCCCCCACAGCCCCCTGCCCCAACCCAACTGCCCCCTTGACCTGAAAACTGCCCCTTTCCTGCCCCTGCCCTGAGCCCTAAAACTCAACCCTATAAAAACTACTTCAATCTGAGCCCCTCTCCCTGAGCCCTAAAACCAGCCCCACCCCCTTAAATCTACCCCCACCTCCCCCCTGCCCCAGCCCAACAGTCCCCTCGACCTGAAAATTGCCCCTGTCATGTCCCCTGCCCTGAGCCCTAAAACTCCCTACCCCCCAGCTCTGAAAACTACCCCAACCCACCCAGCCCTGAAAACTACCCCACCCATACAGACTATAAAACCCAACTTACCTCACTGTGTCACTTCCTCTTCCGAACTTTCCTCTTCCTGCTTCCGCCAGCCAGCCAGCATCTAGACCGCGCATATACCTTAACGTGGTTACGCTTGCAATGTCAGAACACGTGTGGCTGAGGCCGCGGTGTTCCGACTGTTTCCTACAATAGCATATATGGCATGTATGAATATACTTTGAAATACAATTACATTCCATTACAAATAATTAGGCATGGGGAGTATACTTGATTTGCCCAGAATCACACATTTTCAGTCTAGTATCACGCACGGATTTGAACCCAGGTCCCTACTCTCCATGGGTGGCAATTAAGCCACTAGGCCTCTCTATGGTCAAGAGAGTGTGCAGTAGGCAATGCCAGTCGAAAGCCAATGCATTAAAATGCTGAATAAATTAGTAGCTGAGATGAAAGTAATAGGGTCCTCCTGACTGCGTGGCGATATATGGTAAACTGCTGGAATGACAGTAGTAGTTTATGCTTGCCGAGGAGTTCCACTGTGAACATAAGCAGTCAAAGCAGCAGCTCTGCAGAAGGGGCAGCTTTGTTGCAGAGCCTGGGAGGACTCAAATGGAAGGAAGAAGAGATGAGGATGAACTTAAATGCAAGAGGAAAGAATAGGAGGGACGAGAGAGAAATAAAAAGAGACAGAGGAGCAGAGAGAAGGGAGAAGATGCGATGATATATGGAGGGGATGGATAAAGGCTCATGAAGTAAGGGGGTAGAGAATGAAGAGCAGCGATAACATAGGAAAACATGATCAGATAAGGCAGGAAGAAGTGATGGGAATGGAAGAAAGAGGAGAGGATGTGGTCTAATGGCTAGACTGCCGACTTTGGAGCTGGGAAACCAAGGTTCGAGCCTCGCGGTCGACTCCACATCCTTTGATTCTGGGCAAATCACTTCATCTCCCCGTGCCTACCAAAAAAAAAAACCAAATGAATGTGTCCTTGTGTAACGTAACTGGTGCTCATGTAAAGTGCTCCAATACCTTCCGGTCGAGTTCGTGCTATATAAATCTGCACACAAAAAAAAGGGTCAGAGGACAGCGTGGAGAGAGGTGCACAGCCTAAAGGAAGAAACTGTGAAGCAGCAGGAGGAGTGAAGGAACTGGAAACGGGGGGCGAGGGAGGAAGGCAAGAGGTTGGGGAAACAGGAAAGAAGGGGATATACAATAAAGGAAGAGAGCACGAAAAATGAGGATTGTGGAATGGAAAGATTGAGGAGAGAAAGGTGGAGGGAACAAGCTGGAAAAGGCAAGGCGAAGAGGGAAGAGGCTAGACAGCAGTTAGCAAGGGTGGGACAAACAGAGAGCAGAGCAGGAGTGGAGGCAGAGAGAGAGGCCCTGCCAAGTGTGGATGCAGGCTACGTCTCTGCTGGAAGCCTCCTTCCACAAACGTTGGGCCCAGCACTTATTTTTTCTAAATGTGGCACTGACTTACCTAGATTTGTCTGGACCAGGGTTTGCGATATCTTGATTGGCAGTGTGCTTGTTGTTTCCGGTTTAAACCGGCACCTTTTGCACGAGTAACCATTTGAACCTGCTCAATGCATTAATTAGGGAGCAATGAAATACCGTAAATTGTTTTTGCCTAAACTCAATAAATATCTGGATTTATGTTTTGTGCAAAAAGTAACGGTAAAATATATGTATGTCCTGTGCATGAGGCAAACGTAGAGACAACTACGAAGTTCTTAAAATGCACCCAGTTAATACATTAAATGAACAATGGTAAGGCGGTGAAGAAATATATTTTCAAAATGGCTGCTTCAGATCATCTAGTTTCAGACAGACACTATTCTAAGGCTTTATTTTGTCTGATTTATTCCCTCTATTGCACTGTTAGAATCGCCCTTTGTGCCTTTGAAAATAGCTCAGCATGCGAGAATTCCGCCTTATTTATTGATAACACTAGCCAGTGTGAGTTGTGTGGTAAATTAGCAGAGCGTGTGATTATCATAGGAGCTACACTCATAATTAAAGACATCTTGCCGTACACCTATCAACCCAGCAGCAGGTGGTAATTACTTCAAAGTGAAAGATGCCATCACAGTCAGGAAATGCTTTCGGAATGCTGTTTCACGAGGAAGGCAGTAACAAGTAGTGGCATTTAAACCAATGTAAATCTATTGACTTTGCAAATGCTTTTTGCTGATGCTGTTCGCATCTGAAAAACATGCTTGTCTTCTGATGTTACAAAGCGTTGGCAGCAAAGAAAATACAGCATAATGTTGTGTACTCGCGCATGCATCATCGCACGTACACATATGCCTGCTAACAATAGGGCGTCCAAGTGTGATGCTTTATATGTGCCCACGCATCACCACGCATGAACACCCATGCAACATGTCACGTCCGTCATTCTGGGTTTTTCATTTACAGTTACAAAATTACAGAATAAAATGGTAACAATGTGCATGTTTATTTGCAAATTAAGAACACATTAAAGTGCACTGACCATATTACGCAAAAAAACTACAAGTATGCCACATTTAGTGCATTTGAAATGAGCAATGCTGCACACTGATTTTGCAAACATTTTCGCATTTTGAAAGCAAAGTAGTGTTTAGTCAATTTATCCCTTAAAAAGGCAAATGCAGCAAACGTACAACTAATCCTGTTAGATCCGCTTCTTCATGTCCAAAACCCTTTATGTAATAAGTAGTGGGCCATTTAATATTTGCCCCTTTCCTAATTGCAAAAACAGCAAATAGGTGCTCAAAAATATGCGGTTTAGTGCCCACATTACAAGTTGCCTGGCATGGTACCCCTGAGGGGGCATACAGCTCTGGGTAACGATTACTTTATCTGTGTATCTCTGGGCCTGGAATTATCAGATTCATGCACCAGTCTGGACTCAATAATTTCTGGCCCAGATACATTAGGGCCTCGGGGAGCCCCTTTCCAGCACCAGCAAGGAGGGGGCAGCCAGGCGCATAAGCCCCAGGAGCCTCTGTGGCGGCCGCCGCCTTCATCCTGCACCCGGAGGCACATAAATCACCAGCTCGGGCCCCTCAGCACGGGAGCCTGTTTCCAGCACCAATAAGGAGGGGGCAGCTAGATATACAAGCCCCAGGAGCCTCTGCGGCCACCGCCTCCAGCCTGCGCCCGGAGGCGCATAAATCACCCGCTTGGGCCCGCAGCGCGGAGCCCGTTTCCAGCCCCAGTAAGGTGGGTGTAGTGAGCCACCAGGCCGCTACTATAGTTTGTATCACAGTCAACTCAACGGCACGAACCGAGTATCTGTGTGGACGTCCCTTACTGCTGCGCTGCCGTCTGTAGTTAGGCCTCCCCTTACATTCCCTAGAAGACGGTTGTAGCCCCGACCTCATTTCCCCAGGGAAATCCCTCGGCAACCGGGCCGTCCGGTACCTGGAGCACTACATTGGCGACGAGGGCGCGATTGAGCCCCGCGGGCAGCCCCGTGTCTAGTGCGTAGGTTGGCCTTGCCTTCAGTTGGGCTGGTGAGTGTCGGCAGGAGGCCGGAGTGCCGTCGAGACATCAGCTCCTGCCTACCCCGGCGGTGCGATGTGTAGCATCCAGCGGGGATGCCTGATCCACCAGGGAGGGAGGCTGCCCCGAGTGGGGGGGCGGCGGGAGGACGGCCGAGTCGTGCGGCTGCGAAGTTCCTCCCGGAGTTCAGTCAGCTTGCGGACCCCGCGACGGTGGCTCCGCGTTGGAAGAAGTGGCTGGGGCAGCTGGAAAACTACTTTGTCGCCACCCGAGAGACTGACAATGCAGTGAAGAGATCGTTAATGCTGCTGATGGGGGGTGAGGAGCTTTATGACCTGTTTCAGGACCTGCCGGACACGGGTGAAAGTGACGACTATGAGAAGGCGGTCTGGGTCCTGAAGCGCCATTTTGATCCGCAGGTAAATCCCGACTTTGAACATTTCAAGCTGAGGCAGGCGAAACAGCGAGCGGATGAGTCGATCGACATGTTCTTTGCGAGACTGCGGAAGTTGGCCAGCACGTGCGTGGGGGTCGATCGAGCCTTTGAGACACGGGCCCAGCTGATTGCGGGGTGCAAGTCAATAGAGCTGCGCAAGCTGATCTTACGCCAGCCAGGGATTACGTTGGACGACATACTCATATTAGGAAGATCACATGAGCTGGCGGATGTGCGCGCCGGCGAGATGGAGGAGGCATTGGCGAGGAAGTCGGCGGGTGCGCAGCTGGTGTTCCCGACGCCCATTAAGGAAGAGAGGGTCGAGGCCCTCAAGAAAGCATATGGACGAGGGGCTGGAGCCGGCGCTAAACAGGATGAGAGGTGCCAAAGGTGTGAATGTAGGAACTGTGGTATGGGGGCACATGATCCCAGAGTGTGTCCGGCCCAAGGGAGACAGTGCCTCAAATGCAACAAGTATGGACATTTTGCAAAAGTGTGCCAGAGGGGAACACAGCAGGGGGGAAGCAAGCCCCCAGGACAGAGACTATCGAAGTCGGCCAAGACCGTGCAGGAGGTGGAGGATGGGAACAACCGCGAGCAGCCATCGTCGGCCACTGAGGATGAGGAGGACAATGTGTTTGTCATCTCACATATAAGGGGGGTGAATACCCCCAAGAGACCAACGCCTACATGCCAAGTGTGGATAGGGGAGTCGTGTGTGCGGGCGCTGATTGACACTGGGGCGTCTGTGTCATACTGGACGCTGCACAATACAGGAGGCTTAACCCGAGGCCGCGGCTAATGCCGACTACCGCCAAAATTCTCACGTATGGGGGAAGCACGCCGATTCCACTCCAGGGCGTCATTGATGCAGAAGTGAAATACAAGGACAGAGTCACTGTTACGCGGTTCTATGTCACCTGCGATCAGGCCGGCTCGCTACTAAGCTGCCACACGGCTGAGGATTTGGGGCTGGTGATGTTTGCGAAGCACATACACCAATCACAGGCGGACAGGATTCTTGAAGAATTCCCGGAACTGTTCCGGGGGCTGGGTTGCCTGAAAGGAGTAGAGGTCCAACTTCACATTGATGAGTCTGTACAGCCGGTGGCGCTCCGCCACCATAGGGTGCCATTCCATCTGAGACCACTGGTGGAAGCAGAGCTGGACCGTCTGGAGCGTGATGGGGTAATTGAGAAGGTGTCCGGTCCCATGCCGTGGGTGTCGCCGTTGGTGATAGCACCCAAGCGGAAACAGCCTGGGGCCATCAGGCTGTGCGTGGATATGAGGCTGCCGAACAAGGCTATACGCCGAGAGAGACACATAACCCCAACCATTGACGAGATTGTGACCGACTTAAATGGGGCACAGTGGTTCTCGAAAGTGGATTTGAACTCTGGATACCACCAGTTGGTGCTGGCAGAAGAAAGCCGATATATCACAACTTTCTCCACCCATGTGGGACTCCGTCGATTCAAAAGACTGAGCTTTGGGGTGTCATCGGCGGCGGAGGTGTTCCAGGAGGCAGTTCAAGAAGCGCTATCGGGCCTAGTGGGAGTCATCAATGTCAGCGATGACATTCTGATTTTCTCGAAATCACTGGAGGAACACCATGGGAGGTTGAGGGCCACTCTGAAACGATTGGCGGAGCAAGGACTGACTCTTCACCAAAATAAGTGCGAGTTCTATACTAAGGAGGTCGAGTTCTTTGGATATCGGTTCTCGGCCCGGGGGTTACAGGTAGATCCGGCTAAAGTGGAAGCTATCAGGACGGCTGCAATCCCTCAGACGCCATCGGAGGTGAGGAGTTTCTTAGGGATGGCCAACTACTGTGGCTATTCATTCCTCGCTTGGCCACTATCTCGGAACCTTTAAGACAACTCACAAAAAAAGACATAGTGTGGCAATGGACCGATAAGGAGGCACAGGCGTTTGCCGACGTGAAGGAGGCCCTGTTGAAGGGGGCAACGGTGTCCTACTTTCAGCCGGGAGCGGCCACGGACTTGATCGTGGATGCGAGCCCCGTTGGGCTTGGGGCCGTGCTCTTACAGAGGACCAATCGGGATGAATGGGTGCCCATCGCGTATGCCAGTCGGGCACTCACCGCCGTGGAGACACGCTATGCACAGATTGAGAGGGAAGCATTGGCCATCCGGTGGGCGTGTCAACACTTTCACATCTATTTGTGTGGAAACACGTCTACGGTGGTGACGGATCACAAGCCGCTGGTCCCCTTTTTGCAGGAACGGCGAGGAATGGACCTCCGCGAATTGAGAGATGGGCTGTGCAAATTCAACAATACCGGTTCGAGGTGGTGTACCGCCCGGGGGCAAGCAACCCGGCTGATTATCTATCGCGACACCCCCAGGCGCCGAATGGGGTCCAGGGGCCGGAGGTGGATGAAGGCTGTAGGAGAGTAGGATCTGCTTCACATGGGTACCCCCACTTTTTGCTGATGCTTCACTGTTTTTCGACCTTAGTCTGGCTGGGGCCCTGCTAACCAGAACCCCAGCCTAGCTGCTTCCTCTCTAAAATGGTTTCCATGTGCCTTAGGCACATCTCTGATTGGAATCTGGAGTGCCCTTATAAGTCCCTAGTATATGGTATACTATGTACCCAGGGCATAGGTACCTCAGAGGCCTACCAGGGGCTGCAGCATGTATTGTGCCACCCCTGGAAGGCCATCCAAACTGACACCACAGGTCTGCTACTGCAGCCTGGGTAAGGTGGTGCATGCACCCCTTACTGTGATATAAGCTACCTATATCACTATATACATACACACATATAAACCTATAAGTCACTCCTATGGCAGGCCTTATCAATCCTGAAGGCAGAGTGCGTGGTTCCTATGTGAGAGGGTGCCCCTGCATGAGCAGGGCCCCTCTGCAGCGTTCGGAGACCCTTCTCTGATGCTGTTTGTAGTGCAGCCTGACCATATACTCTTAAGCGCATTATAACCTCGCGTTAAATGCTAACTTTGGAATGGCTGCACCGAAACATGTCGTGTTTGGTGTCAAACATCTTGGAATACTACCCCCGCCAATTCTGGCGGCGGGGGTAGCATTCCACCCTTCTAGAGGGAGAGACATGTTAACCCTGGCTTGGCCGGTAACTTCTTTCTAAAGCCCTGGCATCACAAAATGGATGCTGCTGCCACAGACACAAGTCTGGCCTCCTGCTGCTGACCGAAACTCCGGCAGGGAGGCCTGGACAATAGGTTTCCTGTCCCAGGGAGGTGTGACCACCTCCCCAGACAGGATAGTGTGTATTGGGGCTGGGCGGGAGCACTCCGGGTGCTTTGAAGTCCTGCACTGGGGGCACACTTGGTGTCCCTGTGCATACCCCAGTTCAAACCGGATCAGGGGCTTGCAGCCCCTGCTTTGGCGCGAACTGGACAAAGGGAAAGGGGTGTAGCCACCCCTCTGCCCTGACCCACCCATAGGTGGGGCCACAGAGTAAGTCCAACCCCTAAACTTAGTATAAGTATAGGAACCCAGTCCTTAGGACTTTAGATTATCCCTGGACGAAACTCTGACACTGAATCCTGGACCTTCGATGCTCTACTCAAGACTAGAGGACAGAAGAATCTCCCTTGGGGTCAAGGAGTGACTCCCCTGCTTGGCAGGCACCAAAGAAGCAATTGTCCGGTCTGCATCGCCTAAGCTCCCGTCGGACGCCGAAGTCTTTGCATCACCAGAGGTGGATTTCCAGACTTCCCCGAGGCTGCCCTGAGTCCCCAGCAAAGCTGAGGCCCATAGCTGTCGTGGGTAACGTGGAACCGTGACCCCTGGACACCGCACGCATTTGCAAGTGCATCCTCTTCTGGGTCTCCCACGAAGTCGTGCTTTGGGCTTCGAGTAGCCCTAGCCTCCAGCACCAACTGCACTGAAGATCACTGGCCTCCACTCCACGAGTGTCC
This sequence comes from Calotriton arnoldi, assembly GCA_963921515.1. Classification (NCBI taxonomy): domain Eukaryota; kingdom Metazoa; phylum Chordata; class Amphibia; order Caudata; family Salamandridae; genus Calotriton; species Calotriton arnoldi. The sequence continues at coordinate 75,350 of CAWUFW010018720.1, read as the reverse complement.
TGTGAGCCAGCTCCACGTGCACTGTCTCGAGGCTCCTTTGCGGTCGCTAGCCTGTTGGCTAGTAGCCCTTCATGAAGGCCAATCCTTTTCTTCTTGGGCTCCCTGATTGCTCCAGGCTTGCCCTCACTTACCCTTGCTGGGTGAGTTCCTCAGGCCTTGCTGGTCTGCATCATCGTCATTCTTCATCTACATCAAGACTTGCCGTTGCCAAGGCTTGTTGGGTCCAATCCGGTCACCGACACCTCAGCACTCGACGGACATTGTGTACCAGCCATAATCCTGCTCCTGGTCACCGACAATGCCTCCTGGACCTCGTGGCTGAAGAGTCAAGACGACCGTCAACCTACCTGAAGCACTCGACATCGGTGGGCATCCGCTCATCGCCTTCCTGGTCCATGGCTAGTGACCCAGACTCTGTCCCCTCTGCTTTCAGGTTCTTCAGATCTCCGATCCACTCTTGGATCCACCCGGACACTTTCCACTTGGTCGCCAGCAGCACTTTGCAGCAGATCGCCATTCAAATCGACGACGAAACCCGACCCCTAAAGGCACCTACGCACCCGGCTTCCCTGGGTGAGGTAACAAGAGTACTCTGGTGCTCCCGTGGGTAGAGACTCTAGAACGACCTAGTTCTCAAAGGGTTTGCTCCAAGTCCTCCTTTAAGTGTCCCTTTTCTTTAATTTCCTAATCGCGACTTTCTCCATAGAAGTTAACGGCGTCTCGCGGCTGTGTATTTACACTGCACGCGTCCCCCGTGGGTCCCCTGTGTCACTACCTTGGGTGGTTCCTTGTGGTCCAAGCACTTCTACAGGCTCTAGGCCTAGTGTCTAGCTCAGTCGTGGTTCTTATACCACTTTATTGGTATATGGTTTGGTACGCCCCTAGGGCCCAAACGTGTATTTGTGCTATTACTGTGTTTAAATAACTTATAACTTGTGTACTTCGAACTCTAGCCTCATAAAGAGACTAGAGGGGTGTGTTTAGCAATAAATACATATATTTTGAATATATACCTGGTGTGGTGCTCTTTCATTTGATCACTCAAGAGATTATAGACTGGTAAAACAAGCTGCTTTACATTCCTTCAAGACTTAGCCTGAAGGCTGCTCTCCATAGCTACCACTAGGATAGCTTTCAATAAGGTTGTCTTTAACCTATCTCCAATAAGGGGTTGTTTGGACTGGTGCAAGGTGCCCACTATAATTAGTGGACAGCATATGCCAGGCCAACTTCTCACAAAGGCGCCGAGATATTTGTGAGGCAACTGTTGGAAAAGGCCCGCCCCCAAGCTCTGCTGCTAGAAGATATCCGGAAGGTGTCGCTGCAGGATGAGTATTTACAGGCGGTGGCCCGAACACTACGTGACCACCAGTGGAAGTAGTTCCTCTGTGGAAATGACCGAAGATCGGCCGATGACAAAGAGTACTGGGAGAGCCTGTGGAAGTGTCGAGAAGAGCTGTGTGCCACCGGGGATGGCATAATCCTGAGGGGCCCGCGCATTGTAATACCTGCCGCACTATGAGGCAGGATAGTGGATCTGGCGCACCAAGGACACCAGGGGGTAGAGAAAACTAAAGCCCGTTTGCGAACAAAGGTGTGGTTCCCCGGGGTGGATCGGCTTGTGGAGGACAAAGTACGGAAGTGCCATGCATGTCTGATAACGGGGGCGGACCCGCCAGAAGTGCCAATCCTGACGGAGGGTCCGAGCCGGTCACCCTGGGCGAGGGTGAGTTTGGACTTTGGGAGTTTCCCCGATGGGAGGCAAATGATGGTGTTGGTGGACAGTCATTCCAAGTTCCCCGTGGTGGAAGTAGTTGCATCCACAGCTTTCGAATGTCTACAGCCGGCGCTGGAAAAGACTTTTGCCCTGTTGGGACTGCCAGAAGAGATTCGAACAGACAATGGGCCGCCGTTCCAGGGACAGGAGTTCCGTGAGTTCCTTAACCAGCATGGCATACGGCATCGGAAAATAACACCTCAGTGGCCCCAAGCCAACGGGGATGTAGAGCGCTTCATGAGAACACTGAAAAAAGCACTGCGGATTGGGGTGGCTCAAGGTAACCATCTGGAGACCTGCCTGCATCAGTTACTGAGGATGTACCGTCAAACGCCTCACTGCACAACCAAATGTGCACCCCATGATCTTCTGCTGAGAAGGGCTGTGCGTGATGGGATACCCAGCAGTGCAGCATGGACTCCGGCGGTTTTGGATGTCGAGCGATCTCAGGCCCGCCGCCAAAACAACAATGAACGAGCTAGCAAGAAAAGAAAGGCTCAGCCGGCCGACATCCAGGTGGGAGACTACGTGGTGGGCAAAGATCGCCATCCAGGGTCCAAGTTCCGCACCCCGTTCGAGTGGGACCTGTGGAAGGTGGTGCATATCAAAGGGACTCTGGTGGTTGCGGAGAAGGGACATCAACGCATAGCCCGGAACATGTCGTGGTTCAAGAAAGCTCCGGGTCCGAGTGAGGCGGGTGCGGAGTCTGAAATGGAGGAAGGAGACGCTGAAGTACCAGGGGCATGAAGCCCGCCAGTCAGTACAAATCCCGAAAGACCTAGGGAGGGGGTCGAACGAAGTGAGGACACCCCGAGTCATGACAGCAACCTGAAGGGTGCCGAGCAGGAAGAAGATCGGAGGAGGCATCATCGCTATGGGCTGCGCAGCAATCCAGCACCAAGCACCAGGTTGCGAGTCTTTGTGTGTTAGGGGCTCCGGGAGGCATGCCGCCCAAGTTCAGTGCTGATGGGACTGGTTCCGGGAGTGGTTCCTGTCAGCTGACCGAGTGACAGTGCTTTTACAAGTTTAGTTCAAATTGGGAGGTTGGATGGGATGTAGTGAGCTACCCGGCCGCTACTATAGTTTGTACACAGTCAACTCCCTGGGCCGGGCTCGGACCGGGGAGTATTTAATAAAGGGTGATGTCGGCGCACGTGGCCGACGGCACGAACCGAGTATCTGTGTGGACGTCCCTTACTGCTGCGCTGCCGTCTGTAGTTAGGCCTCCCCTTACATTCCCTAGAAGACGGTTGTAGCCCCGACCGCATTTCCCCACGGAAATCCCTCGGTGACCCACTCCGTCTGGCAACCGGGCCGTCCGGTACCTGGAGCACTACAGTGGGGGCCGTCAGGCATACAAGCCCCAGGAGCCTCTGCGGCCGTTTCCCTAACATCTGACGCCCAGGAGGTATGTGAGCAACACTGTTTTGCATTTTATATCTTATCTAACTGCTGCAGCTGTTGGGTGTCATATTTGGAGCCAACCAGACTGCTTGATTGACTAATATCTAAGGACGGCTCACAGGGGGCATCACTGATATTATTGTTTAATCCCCTGGTGTGCGCACATTGGGCTTTCTGCTTATTTTACTAGTATACCCCACTAGCATTTTTGCTTTTCCTCCAAATTACGATCACTACAAACATGGGAAAGAGGAAGGCAACCGAGGGGTCCTCTGGTACTGCAAAAATTAAAAAAACAAAAAGAATACCCAAGTCTGCCGGCGGGAACTGTGTAACCGACCGAATCGATAATCTTATCGTTGAATGCGAGGACCTGCTACATTCCGAATCTCCGGTACTGCGGGACATTACAGCTAGCCCGGATCTTACTCCATTGGGTACTTCCATCTTACAACCGCGCATACCTAGCATGTTCAGATAGGCAGCGAAACAGCCCGCGAACACGGTTCCGGCACTGAGAAAATCATTTAGACTGGAAGAATCGGAACTCCCTTCCCCATCAACTATAATTGACGCTGTCCACTGCAGTAATCGATTTTCTCCTCTATCTAATACAACTGATGGTTTTACAGATGGTTTAATAACTCCTGTTCCACCTTTTAACTCTGCCTAGTGGATTATGTCATCTGAACCCCCAACCCAAACAAGTAGGGAATGTTCTGCTTTAATTGATGTACTAAGAGCTGAAGTGGGAGAGTTAAAAACTGTCATATCTAGACTGGTCCTTAAAATAAGTAAACTAAAGTGTGTAAAAAATACTGACACTTTTACTATTTCGAATAGCCAGTCTACTCAGACCACCCAAACCACCCAGCAGCTTGATGCATATCAGCCTATATTCCCACCCTCTGCTTTCTATTCACAGGGGACTCATGGAGTAAAAGAGGCAGGAAGTAGGAATAGTAGGTCCCTAGGTGGCCAGTCAAACTCCCAGTATCCATTGCACTCCCAGCACAACACAAGAGTTTACATCTTGCAACAGCGGAGTAACAGTTCCTTGAGCAACCCCAGTTTGTCTAACTTTTAACAGATGCAGGCACCAAACCCTTCAAGGACTGCCAAACCCTGCATGTTCCTACTAGTAGAGGGTGGAATTATATGCCCACCCTTTGCTCTAGAAACAGGTCTAGTGACTTAAAAAACAAAGTTGTTATGACAAAGGTACCTGAAATGCTGCCCCACGTAAAGTTTGAATCTGAAGAATCCCTCATAAACAAGACCACCCACTGGATCAGGCACATTAGAGGCTGCCGCTCAATAATAAGAGAAAACATCCTCTGTGCCCGAAGGAGTTCCCCAAAGAATTTAATGTTCGACGCGATAGAATTAACCCTAAAAGATGCTAGAATGCACTAGATATCAGTACAAATTATTCAAATAACTCCCACATTAGATTCAAGTACTGTAGACCAGGAACTGACCTATTGCTGGGTTCTATACCAAAGATGGAGCCATCATCCCCACTACGAGATGTGGATTGACTCAGCAACATTAGCAATTATTCCCTTCCTCTTCCTGTATCTTTATACATAAATCCCCCAGAAGTCTACCACACTGCTGAGCCATCCACTACTAACCCACACCCCGAAGTGAAAATTGATGCAACACCTAATAGCATTGTTGGCGCAGTTAAGGTTGTGCGCCGATTGCCAATTACGGTAAGCAGACATAATATCGATGTTTAAATATCGATATACCAGAATATCCTCTCCGCTATCCAACACTTTCTCTACTGTTGCACTTGTGTGAGTGGGAATAGTAATTTTATCCCCTACGCTATCCAACACTTTCCCTACTGTTGCACTCCGTGGAGTGGGAATAGTAAATTATTCCCCTCCGCTATCCAACACTTTCCCTACTGTTGCACTTGCTGGGGTGGGAATAGTAAATTATTCCCCTCCGCTATCCATCACTTTCCCTACTGTTGCACTTGTTGGAGTGGGAATAATAAATTATTCCCCTCCGCTATCCAACACTTTCCCTACTGTTGCACTCCCTGGAGTGGGAATAGTAATTTTATTGCCTCCGCTATACAACACTTTCCCTACTCTTGCACTCCCTGGAGTGGGAATAGTAATTTTATCCCCTCCGCTATCCAACACTTTCCCTACTGTTGCACTTGCTGGAATGGGAATATTAAATTATTCCCCTCCGCTATCCAACACTTTCCTATTGTTGCAATTGCTGGAGTGGGAATAGTAATTTTATCCCTCACTTTCCCTACTGTTGCACTCCATGGAGTGGGAATAGTACATTTTTCCCCTCCGCTATCGAACACTTTCCCTACTGTTGCACTTGCTGGAGTGGGAATAGTAAATTATTCCCCTCCGCTATCCAACACTTTCCCTACTGTTGCACTCCCTGGAGTGGGAATAGTAAATTATTCCCCTCCGCTATCCAACACTTTCCTACTGTTGTATTTGCTGGAGTGGGAATAGTAATTTATCCCCTCCGCTATCCAACACTTTCCCTAATTTTGCATTCCCTGGAGTGGGAATAGTAATTTTATCCTCTACGCTATCCAACACTTTCTCTACTGTTGCACTTGTTGGAGTGGGAATAGTAATTTTATCCCCTATGCTATCCAACACTTTCCCTACTGTTGCACTCCGTGGAGTGGGAATAGTAAATTATTCCCCTCCGCTATCCAACACTTTCCCTACTGTTGCACTTGCTGGAGTGGAAATAGTAAATTATTCCCCTCCGCTTTCCAACACTTTCCCTACTGTTGCACTTGTTGGAGTGGGAATAGTAAATTATTCCCCTCCGCTATCCAACACTTTTCCTACTGTTGCACTCTCTGGAGTGGGAATAGTAATTTTATCCCCTCCGCTATACAACACTTTCCCTACTCTTGCACTCCCTGGAGTGGGAATAGTAATTTTATCCCCTCCGCTATCCAACACTTTCCCTACTGTTGCACTTGCTGGAATGGGAATATTAAATTATTCCCCTCCGCTATCCAACACTTTCCTATTGTTGCAATTGCTGGAGTGGGAATAGTAAATTTATCCCCTCTGCTATCCAACACTTTCCCTACTGTTGCACTCGCTGGAGTGTGAATAGTAATTTTATCCCCTCCGCTATCCAACACTTTCCCTACTGTTGCACTCCGTGGAGTGGGAATAGTAAATTTTTCCCCTCCGCTATCAAACACTTTCCCTACTGTTGCACTTGCTGGAGTGGGAATAGTAAATTATTCCCCTCCACTATCCAACACTTTCCCTACTGTTGTATTTGCTGGAGTGGGAATAGTAATTGTATCCCCTCAGCTATCCAACACTTTCCCTACTTTTGCATTCCCTGGAGTGGGAATAGTAATTTTATCCTCTACGCTATCCCTACTGTTTTAGTTAATGTAGTGTAAAATTTTGTTTTAAAAATAAATAATTCTTTTAATATTTTAATTTATTATATATATATTTTATTTTTATATTTATGTTACAGGTATATGTATATATATATATATATATGTATTTATAATTTGCATTATGTTTCTAACATTTTATAATTTAATAAAATAATTATTTATTAATATTATTAAGTAAATATATATATAATAATTTTATATATGTATGTTTAATTGTTTTTTATATTACATTTATTATTCATAATTTGTAAAAAAAAATAAAAAAAATTCTAACTATGGGGGTCATTATGGCAGCGGGCGGGGGTGATCCGCCCGGCATCCACACTTCAAAGACCCCCCGCCATATTAGGATGGCTGGGGGGTCCGCGGCGGATGGAAAGACCGTCCGCCGCTTTTCCGCCGGTCGACTCGTCAACCGGCGGAAAACATGGTTAATATGGTGGCGGTGTCTGCAAGACACCGCCATCCATATTAGCATGCAGGCCGAGATGTGCCTTCCCATGGCGGCATTGCCGCCATGGAAAGGCATGTGGTCTTGCCTTTGGGGGCCCGTAGCGGGCCCCAGAAAGTTGGGAGGGTGGGGGTGCACATGGGGGTACCTATGGTACCCTCTGCATTGGCATGGACAAAGTGGCAGGCACCGCGCGGTGCCTGTCACCTTGTGCATGCCAATGCACGACGTCTATTCCCAGCATTGTGGCGGGCGGTGCTGTGAGCACCGCCCACCACAATGCTGGAAATAGGGCTTGCCACCATCACGGTGGCTGTGGCATCCTAATCTCAGGTGCGGGACCGCCGCACCCCTTGCGGACGGTCCTGCATTCCGTTGCGGTGGCGGGCGGACAAAGTCCGCCCGCCATCGTAATGATGCCCTTAGTTTTTATTAATTATAGTTATTATTTAAATTATTTTATATTATTTTTAAGACATTTAAAAAAAAAAACGATATTTTGAACAACGATATTTTAAACAACGATATTTTGGTTTCGATATTTTTATACTTACCTTTGTAGAGATAGGATTTCGATATTCTTGACATCGATATTATGTACACGATATTTGTGTACCTCGATATTCCTGTCGTCGATATTCTTTCAGTGATCCGCTAATTACATTATGTACCCGACCAATTGACCCAGTCACTGATAATATGTTGCCTACTGATGTTGAGATCCGTAGATGCCTGCCCATACCTAGCAATGAGGCTAATAACAGATTAACCCTAATTTCCTGGAATTTGGCGGAGATACATCTAAAATTAAAAGACCCAGAATGGCACTCCTTCATAGGCAACAATGACATCTGCTTTTTCCAAGAGACTTGGGCAGTGGACACGGTACATATAAATGGCTACACGACCTACAGTGTGGAAGCAAATGCTCCAAAAAAAACGGGTAGAGCCAGTGGGGGACAGATAATACTTGTGAGGAATACCCTAGCCTGCAAATATAAACGGCTGATAATAAACTCACAAGATATACTGGGGATCCAACTTATTTTTCCAACAGGTCTAAACCTAACTGTGTTTAACATCTATGCTAGATCTGAACCCTACAGCAGTGAGTCCCCAGTATTATCATTGTTAGACGATCTGGTGGTAGAATCATAGTTGCTGGGGACTTTAATGCCCCTTTTGAACCCTCTCCCCTACTAAGTACTTTACTAGAGGAGGAGAACGAGATTTGGGGCATATCCATTCTGGCAATGACTAAAAATTGCCATCGTCCAACTGCTGTGTCCCTTCAGATTGCATCACTGGTTACAGGGAGGAGACTGAGGGCATGCAACGGAAGGACTGCATCAGACATAAATAGGCAGGCTACCTTCAAACGGGGTGCCAGTTCTAGCATCATTGATTATATTCTAGTTGACGTTAGAATTTGGTCACTAGTTGTGGACATGTTGATTACCCCGAGGCTTGACAGCGACCACAATCCCCTGCTGTTAAAAATGACGGGTGCTGCACTGGATAGGCAGCTACCGAGTTGTTTCTCTAGGATGGACGATCCTCTCGTAACCAACAACCGTAGAAGAGTTACTTGGCCCAAAGTACTTGCAGACCTAGACCTATACACTAGGATTTATGAATTATTCACACACTTCTTGTCCAGCCTGAGCAGCAGCTTGGATTGTGTAGATTCCCCGGGACCAACTTCCATATTAACAGTGCACAATGAATTTTATGATGCACTGCAAACTGTATTCACTGAAAATAGCCCCGGCAGTAGGCCCGCTGGGAAAACGAACAATAAATGGTTTACTCGCTAATGCAAATTAGCGAAGGAGACATTACAGCTAGCGGTTAAGGAGCGTAGTCAGCCTGGGGTAGCTATGACACGCAATAGATAGAAAATCGCACTCGCAAAAGCTAAGCATAATCTTGCAGACAAAAATTGTCAAGACCTGTTACAAGCCGCCAGAGGCAAGGATAACCGCCTGTTCTGGCATATCCTTGAAAAGGGTAATGCGGAAAATACAAACATTCTTAGCTATCACATCCAGCCGGAGGTTTTGGGTTGAGCACTTTGCTACATTATACTCCAAGAACACGGACGCTCATTATATATACAACTCAAGAGCCAAACAAAACACTCTTAACATCCTTCCTGCTACGCTCATGACTGGCACAACACTAGTTTTTAGCTTGGGGGATACTTTGTCAGCAATAAACAGACTTAAGGCAGGAAAGGCCCCAGGCCCTGACCAGATACCGTGGGATTTATACAAATTGGAACCCATGATATGGGCTCCGTATATAAATCTCTTGACAAACTGCATATCGGCTGGTGGGGCTATTCCACCAACCTGGAGGGAGCTGAGATAATCACAATACACAAGAAGGGAGACACTTCCATCCCCTCCAATTACAGACCCATCAGCCTTATTGATAATCTGCAAAAGATCTTTGCGCGACAAGGTCAGGACAAACTCCAAACTTGGATAGAAGAAAAGGCGATACTGTCCCCATACCAAGCAGGCTTACGCCCTAAAATTAGCTCATGTGACCAGACTTTTAGAATCATTTTGCTAACATGGAAATACGTGCTACTGAAAAAACAAAAACTCTATGTAGCATTTGTCGACCTAAGAGCTGCGTTCGACTTAGTACCACGCAAAACGTTATGGAAAACTATGCTCGACCTAGGGACCCCCATAGATTTGGTGATCCTGATAGCTAGACTCCATGAGGACAACTATGAACAGGTCAGATGGGGAATAAATGGTGAGTTAACCGACAGGATACCCATACTGCGTGGGGTGCTTCAGGGGTGCGTCCTCGCTCCTACACTATTCTCCCTGTTCATTAATGATGTCAGCAGACTATTGTATTGTAGGAATGACTCTCCCATTATGAATGGCACGCAAGTCCCAATCCGGCTCTTTGCAGATGATTCTTTACTTATTTCCACAACCCCAATGGGCCTACAAACGCTAGTGGATAAGTTTGTAGAATTCTGTAAGGACAGGAGTCTGGAACTTAACGTTGCCAAAACCAAATGCATGGTGTTCGGGAAAGCAAAGGGGAAACCATGTGAGGTTAGGATCGCATGCGAACCACTGGAGAGGGTGAAAAATGTTGATACCTCGGGATAAGATTAAGCGACACACTTGGTTGGGAGCAACAATTGGACAAGAGTCACCTTACCCTTTGCCACAGGTCAAAATCAATATTGACATACCACAGGTAGTCTTACAGCCGACCGCTGAGTCCAGCACTAGAAGTGTATCGAGCAAAAGTCCAGAGTGGAGCTTTGTACGGAGCAGCGATATGGGGGTACATTAACACAAACAAATTGATGGTATCCGAAAAAATCTTTGCTAGATCCCTTATCTCAGTACCTATCACCATCCCTCTGTTCTTTGACTTAGGGTTAAAAAGAATAGGTGATATGGCCTCATTGAAACCTCTAATGTACTGGCTACGTTTGTGGACAACACCCCAGCTCTCTGTTTACAGTAATTCTCTGAGGGAGGTCCTGACGATCAGTGGTGCCAAAAGTTTACCCTGGTTTAAACATGTCGCAAGCTGGTACAAATCACTTGGTATGTCGGTACTATGGGAACATCCGGAGAGGGCAACCAGAGGAGACCTACTGAAGCTCAAGACTAGGTATTGGGTGGCCGTGGGTGAGCGCTATGTTAATAGATCAGCAAATGGCCAATTAACATCACAATTTCTAAGTGCCAAGTCATGTCTCAGTTTTGAACCTTTTCTGGATCAAATTACAACCCCACTTGCCAAAAGTTTATATGCTTAATTCAGGTACGGCAACCTTCTACTAAGGTTTCCTAGTAATCAAGCTGTTGGTCTGTCTTTAGAATTATGCCCTGCCTGCGCTACAACACAAGAGACTGAAGAACATATACTCTTCTTCTGTACCAAATATCAATTGATCCGCAGGAGATGGATACGACCGATCTGTCTAAACCTTGGAGCCAGGCAACACCAGGTTGCCTATAGAATTTTAAAAACAGATGTCTCAGGACCAGTAGTCTTTGCAGTCAGTCGTTTCTTATTCTCCTTTTGGAACAATCGACAGAAGCTTTTATCATAGGCTGTGCTGACTTACTATTAGAACCAAAATGTGTGATTGTGAAATGTTGGCCACCAGAGCAAATGAATTGTGTGCTGCATATAAGATCTTATTCCAATGTCCCCTATTTGGTGTGTCATCTAATTGCAAGGCTGTGAACTGGATGCCCACTGTTTTAACGTTTTTAAATATTTTACTCCTGCTTTTTTTTATTACATATCCTATATGTAATCCAAGATTTTTATCTTCGTACTAAATTGTTTTAAATTGTTAAATCTTGGATTTATTTGTATACTTTGATTGTTTTAGGCAAACAACCGAATAAAGTTATTCTACCTGCCTACCTACATAAGGGCCTCGTGCGGAGGTGCAGGCAGCTGCTGCTCCCAGCCACTGCCCACATACTTCGACACAAGGGGGGCACAAAAAGTAAGCAAAAGGGTCTCTGCTTGCTTGCCCCCACCCGCTATCCCCCATGCCCAAGAAAAAAGCCCCCACGCATTAACCACAAGCTACGAACAGTTGGTAGCTATGCTTATTTGGGGGCCATTATTTCCTGCAGAAGGAGGAAAAAGACACAGAATTGGGCTTAAGGCCATATTTATCAAATTGTAATGCAGCGCAGCAAGACACCTTGCTGCCCTACGTTACAGGGAAAGGGAAAGAATGCACCGTGTTTATCACGATACAGCGCACTCCTGCCTTTTCCCAACGCTGGCGCACAGTGTGCTGCCTTGCACCTACACAGCCACTTGTGCACCATGGTGCAAGTCCCTGTGTTGAAAGGAGGATTGTTTTTGTGCAGGAAAGGGGCACCATCCTGCACAAAAACAATCCCGAGCCATTTTCCTCTATGTGTGCTGCAGAATGAGTATCAGTATGGAATTTGTCATTTATTTGTTAGGTTGCTCCTTCTTTATTCTCTTACCCAGTCCTGAAAAAGACCCGCTGTTGAGGCGTTTACTGTCCTTTTTTCTCCTTACCAGGTCAAAGCGGCAACATTATATGAAAGCAAAAGACACACAAATGATAGAGGGAATGCGGAACAAATCAAAATTCACCCCCAGTCAAGAGATTTGGGTTAAATAACTTTTTCTTTAGCTCATCATGCCACCCCAGTTTAGACCCAGCCATATACAAATCAGTTTTGACCCTGCTCCTCATGGGAACAGTCCGCCCCGAACTGCCAAGCCAGGTCCTCCCTGGACCAGAAACAAGCATCGTGGGACCGGTTTCGGGGTCTCACCCCTCATCAGCCAGGCTAGCTTGAATCCAGTGGCACAGTGAATCCGGGACCCACAGCTGGGCCTTCCCGGCGCATTGAGGGAAAGAAGCAAAAGACACACAAATGATGTCAAAAGATCTGTATTAAATCCAGCATTCTTTGGCTCACCATGCCACCCCAGTTTAGACCCAGACCTATGCAAATCAGTCTTGGCCCTGCTCCTCATGGGAACAGTCCAGCCCGAACTGCCAAGCCAGCTTTAATCCAGTGGCACAGCGAGCAAGGGACCCACGTCTGGGTATACCCTTGGCCACTTAGGGCAACCATAACAAACACAGCAAGATGATCGACGGAGTGCTGAAACCTTTCAATCACTCACCCCCAGGAACAAGGTGGTGGCCACCACAGAGTGTTACACAGTGCTCAATTTGAGCCAGTGGTTTCTGGTGCTCGGCACCGGCACTTCATTGTCAACACCGGGGCTTGTAACAGTCTGCCGCAAGGTGGCGCTGTCTGGCTAATTTAGAGATGAGCACAACAACAGTTAACTATTAATTCAAAATACATTTAAAATGACTAATATGTGCCACCAAAGCCATTCTTATAGCCTGGGGGCCTGAAATAGTATTGTTGAAAAGATAAAGCTATCCAAATAATTTTTAAGTATTTATTTTCATAAGGCAGCACAGCAACAGGATACAACTGGTCAGCAAACAGGAACAGAGCAACTGACCTGAGTGCTTAGCAGCAACCACAAAGTTCCAGATGGAATTAGAATGTACATTATAAAATGCAGGATACATTGATGAGGGTGGGAAGAAAAGGGAACACAACAAGCATAGAAAATGCAATTGTAACATACCTCCCTTTTTTTCAAACAAGAGAAAAGAATGTAGGCAAGTAGGGGAACTATCTACAGAAATTAGACAATTTTTTGGGAGGGCATCTCAACCTATCTGATACTTTGACTCTAGAGGCCACCGTGTTTTCAGGGAGATTGAGAAATCCCGAAGACAAGTTTTCTGCCCTACTAGGTACAGCTGGACACTTGGCGACACGTCTAACATTCCATAGTCTACCATCTTGTGTGATGACACTGTTGTCGAAGACCTTAACAATCTTCATGGGCTTGCCAAATCTATCAGAACATTTGGTGATAAAACCTGGTTTCTTGACTCTGACCCAGTCACCAATATTGAAATTGGGGAATTTGGTTTTCCATTTGTCATCATGCCACTTCTTAATTTTTACTTGTTTGGATTCTACTCTTTGGGCAACACCACTTACCAAATCATCTGAGAAAAACTTGTTTTTTCACTTTTCTTTGAACCACCAAGGACAAATTTTTGATGCGGGGTCTCGCCCTTTTAAAAGGCGGAAAGGACTATCCTCTGTTGTGGTATGAGGCGTAATACGGTATAACCAGAGCTTTTCTCTCAAATAATTCTTCCAATTTCCTCCCAGTTTGACCACATCAGAGACATACCCCTTCAAAACCCTATTAAAGCGCTCGACAAGGCCATTCTCGTGCGGTTCATAAACTGAGACAGAGTGGTGTTTGATGTTTTGACATTTTAAGAAACTTGCCATTTCTGTGGAAGTGAGTTGCACCCCATTGTCAGTCACGAGGACCGAGGGACAACCTTCTCTGGAGAAAACGTCCTTGAAAAATTCAATAACCATGTTGGTGGAGGAGTTGGATGCAAACTTCACTTCAGGCCACTTGGAGTGGTAGTCTACCAGCACAAATCCGTAATGTGAATCATGTGGTAGACACATAAAAGGACCAGAAATGTCGAAAGCCACCTTTTTCCAAGGTTCATCGGGCCACTCAGAACTTTTTAAAGGGGGTACGTTAATCCTCATCATTTTTTCACTACTCATGCACACCTCACATTCTCTAACAGTGCGATCAACCATACGATCTAATCCTGGGCACCAGAAATTATTTCTGACCAACCGTTTCATGGCAGCCATGCCAGGATGGGAATTGTGTGCCAACTCTAAAATCAACTTCTGGATACCAAATGGTGGCACACATTTCCCACTTTTGTACAGTAGCTCTCCTTCCAATTCTAAAACATCAGAAACCCTGAACATGGGCATGAATTCCTCAGCCAAATTCCTTTTATCTGGCCATCCCTTTAAGATGTACTCCTTAACAGTCTGCCAAATGCGATCTTCTTTTTCACTGAGTCTCCAGGACTCCTCAGTGATACTTTCAAATGCACCAGTCTCTACATCTTGGATGGTGGTGACTACCTCTGAGTCATCAAGGTTGTCATTACAGCTGACCTGACAGGGGAGCCGAGACATGAAATCGGCCATGACATTTTTCTTACCAGGGACAAACTCAGGTTTAAAGCAGTACTCCTGCAACCTGGAGGTAAGTCTCGCAATGCGGGCCGTGGAATTCCATCCACCACCTGGAGAGAGAATGTTAACAAGGGGTTTATGGTCTGTTCTTAATATGAAATTGCTTCCCCAAATATAATTGCGGTAATGCTCAATCGCCCACACGCAGGCCAACAGTTCTTTCTCAATTACGGCATACCTTCGTTCTGTCTCATTAAGGGTGAGGGAGGCAAAGCACACATTCCATTCATCCTTTCCACACCTCTGAGACAATACCCCACCAATTCCATACAAACTTGCATCAACTGTGATGACACACTCCTTGTTCATACAGAATGGTCTAAGTGTGGGAGCCTTAAGGATATCAGATTTGATGGACTCAAAAGCTTGCTGTTGCTCTTCCTTCCATTCAAAGGTAGTTTTGTGTCTCAGCAACTTCCTAAGAGGCTCCATTTTAGATGCAAAATTGTTTACAAATTTACTATAATATTCGCACATACCTGCGAATGATAGCAATTGTTCTTTGTTCGTGGGGGAGGGTGCATTTATAATACCATCTACATTTGATTTCTTAGGCACTGCCCCGTTACCAGATAAAGTGTGGCCTAAATACTTCACAGTGGTTTTAAACATTTTGCATTTGTTGGCCTTGAGGGTCAAGCTACTCTTCCTCAACCTTTCACAAACTTCCATTAAGTGCTTAAAGTGCTCCTCTTCATTGCTTGAAAAAATTAGGATGTCATCTTGGAAGCACTTAACGAATTTGTCAGCATCTCTGAAAATGTTAAACATAGCTCTTTGAAATACGGAAGCCGCAGATGCCAAACCAAACGGCATTGTAGTATATTGGTACAGGCCCTGCGGTGTGATAGAAGCTGTAAGTCTCTTGGAGTCTTCAGTAAGAGGAATTTGGTGATACGCTGACCTGAGATCCAAAGTGGAGAATACTTTAGCACCCTCCAGCATTGAAACCACTTCATTAATGTTAGGTAAGGGGTGACAGTCCACCATAATACAAGCATTAAGTGCCCTAAGATCTACACAGACCCTCAATTTTTTGTCGGGTTTTCTTACCATAACAATGGGAGAAACCCATTCAGCTGAATCGATAGGCTCAATGATGCTTTCAGATACCAATTCATCGAGCATATTTTTCAGCTCTTCTCTGACATTTATCGGCACACCCCTCAATTTTTGTTTTAAAGGCGTGACACCATTCTTGAGTCTGATTTTGTGCGAAAAATCTTTCAGCTTACCTAAAACATCTGAAAATACATCTTTGAATTTCTGCTTAATCAAATTTTCTTTCTCATCAGGAGTAATGACAGCAATGTTTTCTATATCAATATTTTCATCTAACATGACAGGTTCCTTTGACCGGGGATTAAGTATAATTCCCAACTTCCATTGATCTCTCCATCCTAAGACATTTACTCCCTTGACCGCAATGTATAATTTAACAGCAGTACTTCTTGTTTTAAAACGTAAACTCACATCAAAGTACCCAACTACATCTATTCTGGACCCATCATAGCTTTCTGCAATGATGTCAGAAGGTAAAACTTTGGTGAAATCTAAAACACTGCTTAATTTATCTACAAAATACTCTTTTGAAATGATAGTCCACGGCAAACCTGAATCAGCCATGAGGTCTAAGGTCACACCAGCAATCTCAACAATGCACATAGGGGATCTCTTAATGTGTCTGAGGTCAGGATCATTCATGTTGGAAATCCCTTCAGAGAGGGAAACCCTTATTTTCTTCTGTGCTTACACAACACTCACATTTGTGCACAGTAGCATTACTTTCGGATGTGCAGGATACCTTATCACGTGTGGGGGCAATATTTCTTCTTAAATCTCTACAGGCAGAGGCAAAATGCCCCATTCTACCACACTTCCTACACTCTTTGTTAATGGCAGGACACCCTCCATAAGAGGCCATGTGCATCCTGCTACCACACCTGTAACATGTACTCATTCTCTCATTCCTGTCAATTTCTTTTAAACCCCCATAGTTATTTAAACGTGGGGAAAACAATCCTGAGGAGGAATTTTCACTCCATTGTACTTCTGGGCGTTTAATGGTACATATCTCTTCACACGATTCCATCTTATTACTGCTAGTGTTCCTCACGGTTAACATCCATTTTTCAGATTGTTCCAAAGCTTTGGCAGTAGAAATAGCTTCCAATAACTTTGGATCTCCTAATTCCCATAAGCATTCTTTTGTTTTCTTATTTTTAACATGCACTATTATCTGATCCCTGATCATTTCGTCACACATATTGCCAAAGTTGCAGTGTAAGCTCAAAGATCTCAAAGAAGTCAAAAACTCATCAAAAGACTCCTTTTCGTTTTGTACCCTCGTATAAAATTTATATCTATTGAGAGCTATGTTGGTGACCGGTTTGAATCTCAGTTCCATTCTCTGTAAAGCCTCTTTATACACATTTGTACCTTCACCTTCCCCTTCAGTGGGGGAAACTTGGGGAAACGCTCTGAAAACAACTTGAGCTACAGACAGTGTAGAAATGTGCTTTTTTTTCTTTCTGCCCCCATGTGCTCCCCATCAATAGCTCTCATGTAGTTTAGAAATTCTTCTTTCCATCGTGTCCAGGGTGTCGGGGGATCCCCTTTACTTTGCAAAAACTTGTCAGGGGGATCAAATTGCATGGTTCTTGTTAGAGGAAGGAATGCACACAGTGTGATAACTTACAGAAAAAAAAAACATGCAGAAAAGACCAACTGTTTAAAACGGCTTAAAGTTGTATGAAGGTGTCAGTAGATATGTTGGTTGGGAGATTTCCTTGGAGAAATGATCCTAAAAGTCAAACCCAACTTTCAGCAGGGGTAAACAGTGCAACGAAGATAAAACATTCACTTATAATGATGACTAATCAGTAAAACAGATAAAAAAGATGCTGATGAAGAACTTGAATGAGTGTTAATGTTATGAAAATGGAGCAATAATAAACCAATATTGTGGTGGTTGAAGAAATGCTCCCAGTAGCTTGAAATATTGTCTCAAGAACACAATGTCATCATTTTTAACAAAAAAAGATGAAATCTCCGCATTGAACTAATAAGTTGCGCTATGTCAACTGGAATTAAAGCGCGTTATTATAACTTACTTGATAAAATTCGAGCAGTTGACCAGGATTGACAAGCAGCACAACACGGAGAGGTTTCTCCGTAGGAACGTTACTATGGAAACGGTGGCATTTACAAATGGCCGCCACGCAACGCGTTATATCATCACGTAGCATGCGCGACGTGCCTCCTCACCGTAATCAAGAAACACCGGAGGGGAAAGTCTGGAATCCTACGTCAGACGTATCCCGCGTCACTTGTCTCGCTCCTTTGGAACTAGAAGGTATTTAGATTCAAAACTTACGCGCGCTGCTTGCTCGAATGCTCCTCACTCATTGCCACCATACGAACAAAAGTGCTGAAAATACCTAAAATGGTGTAAAATGGGTCTTTCGAAAGCGGATTTTTGATGGTGGTATTTCGAGGTTCTAGTGCTTAAAGTAGCTGCTGCGCAGGGGTTTTGAACAAAATCTCCAATGGGTTCAGGAACACTCCAGTGCTGCCGCAAACTTGTTGGTAGGGGTGTTCCTCTCCTCAGCTCGTCGCCAATTGTTGAAAAGATAAAGCGATCCAAATAATTTTGAAGTATTTATTTTCATAAGTTAGCACAGCAACAGGATACAACTGGTCAGCAAACAGGAACAGAGCAACTGACCTGAGTGCTTAGCAGCAACCACAAAGTTCCAGATGGAATTAGAATGTACATTATAAAATGCAAGATACATTGATGAGGGTGGGAAGAAAAGGGAACACAACAAGCATAGAAAATGCAATTGTAACAATCCGAAGTGTCACACTTGCAGGAGTGTGAGTGTTCGTAGTTGTGTTGTTACTATCATTGGCAGCAAGGCAGGGGCAATGTGTGGTGCAAGCTGCAGTGGCCTCCTGATGAGAGTCCTGGCACTTATTTTGTTACAAATTAAGCACTGGTGTTACTCCAGTGTGACTTAATTCCAAGTCACAGATCCAAGATAAGAGAAAGTCCTTCTGTCCATTCTCATGCGATGGATCTTAGGGATCCTCACCAGAAGGCAAGGGGGTGACTTCAAGTTTCTAGAGGGGACATAGAAACTAATTCTAGCCGTAAGATTACCTGCACCAGAATGGTGCTATGCTCTATGGACTAGAAATAATGTTTTGAAGAGAATTCTCTTCTTTATTGGAAGCCCATGGAGGGCCCGCAAGTGTGGGGACACACGTTTTCTTGGGGGCAGATAGATTAAAATGTGGGCTGCTGTATTGTGGACCACTTGAAGATTGTTAAGCAGATAGTCCTGGAGTCCCAAATATAGGGCATTTCTGTAGTCCAGTCTAGATGTTATGAGTGCCTGGATGACCACCTTTCTTGCAGACAGGGAGATAAAGTGTAGAATTTGTTGTAATAACCGCAGAAGCCCAAAGGAAGTTCCAGACACCAACATTATCTGTGGCTGAAAAGATAATGCGTAATCAAATTTAACACCCAAGTTCTTAACTGTTCCTTCCTGGATTTTGGGGGTGGGGCATCTTGGGGTCACAGAAAATGCCAATCCGGGGATTGGGACCTAAGAATACTATTTATGTCTTTTCTGCGTTGCATTTCAGTTGATGTAAGGACATCCAGTGGAAGACAGAAGAAAGTCTTCTCCCTTCCCACTCGTAAACAACAGCTGCGTGTCGTCAGCATATCAAATCACCTTAGCCCCCAGAGCCTTGGCCAACTGTACTAAAGGAGTGAGGTACGCATTAAACAGAGTGGGACTTAAGGCTGACCCCTGTGGCACTCCTACTGTCAACTCAGATGGTCCAAAGGAGTATGGGGAAATCCACACTTCCTGCTTAGCACTTCACAATCTAGTCAATCCTTTAACATTTTGCCACACAGGGCACTCCGTGACAATGTGGCTTATGTTCCATCTACTATTATGTTCAGTGTGGGGACTATAATGCACTTGTCAATTGGCAAACAGAACACCAACCATGTTCTGACTGCGGATAAGGAACTCCATGATTTCCTCAAGTAAAGTCACAAAAACACTACAGCTGCTTTCCTAGTGAAGTAGTGGCCTATGGAAAATAGATATCCATGCACAGCCATTGAAAGGGTTACATAACAGCAGCTCCACCTCAGTCAATTTCTCAATAGTTCATTTTTGTATGGTACAATGTAAAACAATCAAGAAAACACAGGGCTGGGTGAGATGGGCACTGGGGACAGTAAATATGGCTCTCCTGCCTCTTTCCATGCTTAGAGCAGACTTTACAACAACAACATAGTCAAGACATTTTAGATAAAAATGATACCTCACTTGTGTGGCTTGGCCAAGTGCCTGCAACAGGGAAGTGCCAAAAACGCGTAGAGATTATGAGGGAACCAAAGCATGTCCAAAAGGGCAGGTTTTTAAAATATGTTTTTAGGCTCACTCTGCTTTGGGCACCCACACAAGTTACGTATAATTTTTATTTGGAGACCGAGGGGAATGCTGGGTGGTAGGAAATTTGTGCCAGTGTAGGTGATCCCACACAGAAATGTGAAGAAAATGTGATTTTTATCTAAATTTGAGGTTTGCAGGGGATTCTGGGAAAGAAAACATTGAGAGATCTAACCAAACTACACCTCTCTGGACTCACCCGGGTGTCTAGTTTTCATAAATGTCTAGGTTTGGTAGGTTTTCCTAGATTGCCACTGAGCCCAAGACCAATAACCGCAGATGCCCCTCATGCAAAAACAGGTTGTTTTGTGAAAGGTCATTTTGATGTCTCCACAATACGTTTTGGGCCCTTTGCTGTCGCGGGCACTTGGCCCACCCACACAAGTGAGGTAGCATTTTTATCGGGACTTCTGGGGAAACGCTGGGTGGTAGACCATTCATGCTGATCTGGTGATCCAATAACTTTCCCCCACAGCAATGTGAGGAAAGTGTGATTTTTGTATCTAAATTTGAGGTTTGCAGGGGATTCTGGGAAAGAAAACATTGAGGTATCCACACAGGCCAAACCTCCATGGACTCCCCTCGGTGTCTAGTTTTCTGAAATGTCTCAGTTTGATAGGTCTCCCTAGATGGGGGCCAAGCCTGAGACCAAAAGCACAGGTGCCTCCTAGTAAAAACAGGTTGTTTTGTGATATATAATTTTGATGTCTCTACAATATGTTTTGGGCTCTTTCCTGTCGTGAGCAATAGGCCTACCACACAAGTGAAGTACCAGTATTATCAAGTGACTTGGGGAATGCCAGGTGGATGTAAGTTTGTGGCTCCTACAGATTCCAGAACAGTCCATCACAGAAATGTTAAGAAAATTTGTTTTTAGTCATAGTTTGAGGTTTGCAAGGGATTCTGAATAAAAAAATGTGGTGAGAGCTGCACAAGCCAGCCCACTCTGGGTACCCCTAAG
Organism: Calotriton arnoldi; assembly: GCA_963921515.1. Classification (NCBI taxonomy): domain Eukaryota; kingdom Metazoa; phylum Chordata; class Amphibia; order Caudata; family Salamandridae; genus Calotriton; species Calotriton arnoldi. The sequence goes on along the minus strand of CAWUFW010018720.1, from coordinate 54,159 downwards.
TGTCTAATTTTCAAAAATGTACAGGTTGGCTAGGTTTCCCTAGATGCTGGCTAGGCTAGGGCCCAAAATCTAGAGCTACCTAAATTGGGAAAAAGGGTACATTTTAGGTGGAAAAATGTGATTTGTCCATGTTGCGTTTTGGGCCATTTCCTCTCATCGGCACTAGGCCTACCCACAGAAGTGAGGTACCATTTTTATCAGGAGACTTTGGGGAATGCTGGGTGGATAGAAGTTTGTGGGTCCCCAAAGACTCCAGAACTTTCCATCACAGAAATTTGAGGAAAATATTTTTTTTTAGTCAAAGTTTCAGGTTTTCAAGGGATTCTGGGTAAAAAACCATAGTAAGAGCCACACAAGTAAGCCCACCCTGGATACCCCTAGGTGTCAAGTTTTCAAAAATGGACAGGTTGGCTAGGCTTAAGGTTAGACCTGGCTTGTCCAGCGGGTTTATCCCCAGATTTTTTGCTTTTTGGCCTTCTGTTCTGACCTGTTTTTGTTGGTTTTATGACTCTGGGCACTTTACCACTGATGATCAGTGCTAAAATGCATATGCTCTCCCTGTAAATTGTTATGATGGATTGGTGATTCCATGATTGGCATATATGATTTACTTGTAAGTCTCTAGTACAGTGCACTGTATATGCCCAGGGCCTTTAAATCAAATGCTGCTAGTGGGCCTGCAGCACTGATTGTGCCACCCACATGAGCAACCTGTAAATGTAACTCAGACCTGCCACTGCAGTGTGTGTGTGCGCAGTTTGGTCCTGCCATGTCAACCTGGCAAGTGCACCTACTTGCCAGGCCCTAACCTTCCCTTTTCTTACATGTTAGTCACCCCTGAGGTAGGCCCAAGGTACCCCTGTGGGCAGGTTGCAGTGTTTGTGAAAGGTGGGACATGCCCTGATGTGTGTGGCATGTCCTGATAGTGAAATACTGCCAATTTCGTTTTTCACTATTGAAAGGCTATCAGTCCCATAGGATAGAATGGGGATTTATTTATAACATCTTATAAATATAACTTCGCATTGGGACAAGATAGAAAGATGGAGTTTAGTATGCCTGAACTCAGAATATAAAAATGCATCTTTTAGTAAAGATGATTTTTATAATGTGTGTTTGAAAATACCACTATTAGAAAGTGGGTATTTTCCTGCTTAGCCATCCTGTGTGCGTCAGCTGGTTTGTGGATTGTGTTTTGCCTTTCCTGAATGAGTCAGGGCTGGACTGAGTAGACCTGGGCTGCATTAAGAGTAGTGGGAGGAGTTTTCACTAGCACCTGAATAGGCCTGGTCTGTATTTAGAGTGGTGGGAGGAGATTTCCCTTGCACCTGAATAGTCCCTATCTGCCTTGGACAATGCTGTCTCCACCCCCTGCCAGGCAGCTGCCCCAGAGAGGACAGAACTGGTTTTGGCTGAGCACAGAGCCTCTCTGCAGCAAGAGAACAAAGGAATTTGCTGTATAAATATTGGTGCCCAGACCCCAGAACTTTAGATTACTGCTGAACTAAGGAACCTGCCAGGAAGAAGAACCGGGAAAGCTGGAGGAGGAGTACTGTCCCTGTGCTGTGTGCTGTTGGGGTTGGCCTGTAGTGGTTGCTTCTGTCTTGGGCAGGGAAAGGACTGGACGGTGCTTTCATCATCCTGCTGTTAAAGATTTCTCCAAGGGCTTGAAGTAGTACTTGCCTCCTGTTGGAAGTCTCAGGGATAGAAAAGACTTCAAAGATCACTTCTGGAATTCAAGAGGAACCTTTGCCAAGGAGAAGAGCTGGAGAAACTGAGGAGAAGTACTGCCCCTTTGCTGTGTGCTGTCTGCAGGCCTGCAGTGGCTGTTTCTGCCAAGGAAAGGACAAGGACATTGCTGTGTGCTGTGTCCCCTGCTTGAGGAAGATCTCCAAGGGCTTGAAGTAGAGCTTGCCTCCTGTTCTGAAGTCTCAGGGACACAAAGACTTCACCCCCAGCTCCCCTGAACCTCCTTGCTGGGAGTTCTGACCTGCCAAGAGGTGCCTGTAGCTATTCTGGGCCTCTGGAGGTTGTTCTGGCTGCTGGGAGCTGGAAAAACAATACAACGATGAGAAGCGCAACGCATACGTACCTGTTTCCGATGCATCGCTGAAGAAACTGATGCAGCGCGTGCCCGCAGCTCGAGAAATCATCGCACACCGCATCGGGTGCACAGATCTCCTAAGTCCGAGATCACCGCACCGATTCCGACGCAAGCCCTGAAGTGCAGCTGCAAGTACCCACGCATCTTCCCAGATTGTCGCATTGCATCGAGGCGCCAGGTCTGTCACATCATTGGGGGACGCAGTAAGAAACCGACGCATCACCTCCCCACACAGTAAGAACCCGACGCATCACCTCCTCTCCGGTAAGGAACCGACGCATCACCCCCCCTGCACAGCAGTAAGGAACCAACGCATCACCTCCCCCGAAGCAAGGAACCGACGCATCACCTTCCCTGCGTGTAAGGAACTGACGCATCACCTTCCCTGTGACCCTTTTTGGTGTGTGTGCGCAACACATCCAAGGTACTGCGTGTGACAAGTGTCACATCTGCAATTTGCTTTGAACTGAACTATTTCTACCATTTGAAAGTCATATTTTTATTACTGTATTGTGGACTTTTGTCATTTTGGTCTTGTTTAGTTTAGATAAAGATTACTTATTTTTCTAAACTGGTGTGGTGTCCATTTGTAGTGTTGTCACTGTATTTCTGTATGTGTTCACAAAAGCTTTACACACTGCCTCTGATATAAGCATGTCTGCTCGTGCCAAGCTACCAAGGGGGTGAGCAGGGGTTATTTTAGAAGTGTATCTCCCTTACCCTGACTAGGAAGAAGGGTCCCTACTTGGACAAAGGTACCTACCTCTGCCAACTAGAGACTCCCATTTCTAACACTTACCAAGGTGCCGGATGAGCTAGGGTCCAAAATCTAGAGCCAACCCACATTGGGAAAAAAGGGTCCATTTTCGGTGAAAAAATGCAATGCCTTCATGTTGTGTTTTGGGCTGTTTCCTGTCATGGCCACTAGGCCTACCCTCACAAGTGAGGTTCAATTTTTATCGGAATACTTGGAGGAATACCAGGTGGACAGAAGTTTGTGGCTCCCTACAGATTCAAGAACGTTCCATCACAGAAATATGAGGAAAATGTGTTTTTTTAGTCAAAGTTTGAGGTTTGCAATGGATTCTGGGCAAGAAAACATGGTGAGAGCCACGCAAGTCAGCCCACCCTGGGTACCCCTATGTGTCAAGTTTTCAAAAATGTACAGGTTGGCTAGGTTTCCCCAGGTGCCGGCTGAGCTAGGGTCCAAAATCTAGAGCCTACCCTCATTGGAAAAAAAGGGAATGTTTTAGATGGAAAAATGCGATGCGTTTGTGTTTAGTTTTGGGCCGTTTCCTGTCATGGCCACTAGACCTAACCACACAAGTGAGGTACCGTTTTTATTGAGCGACTTGAGGAAATGCCAGGTGGATGGAAGTTTGTGGGTCCCCACAGATTCCAGAATTTTCCATCACAGAAATATGAGGAAAATGTGTTTTTTTAGTCAAGGTTTGAGGTTTGCAAGGGATTTGGGGTAAAAAAACCTTGTGTGAGCCATGCAAGTCAGCCCACCCTGGATACCCCCAGGTGTCTAGTATTAAAAAAATGTACAGGTTGACTAGGTTTCCCCAGGTGCCAGCTGAGCTAGGGTCCAATACCTAGAGCTACCCATAATCGAAAAAGGGTCCATTTTCCGTGGAAAAATGTGATGCATCCATGTTGCGTTTTGGGCCGTTTCTTCTCGCAGCCACTAGGCCTACCCACAGAAGTGAGGTACTATTTTTATCGGAAGACGTTAAGGAATGCCATATGGGTGGAAGTTTGTGGCTCCCCACAGATTCCAGAACTTTCCATCACAGAAATGTGAGGATTTTTTTTTTTTTTTCAAAGTTTGAGGTTTGCAAGAGATTCTGGGCAAAAAAACGTGGTGGGAGCCAAGGAAGGCAGCCCACCCTAGGTACCCCTATGTGTCTATGTTTTGAAAATGTACATGTTGGCTAGGTTTTCCTAGGTGCCTGCCGAGCTAGGCTCCAAAACCTAGAGCCACCCACATTTAAAAAAGGGGTCTGTTTTCAGTGGAAAAATGTGATGTGTCCATGTTCTATTTTGGGCAGTTTCCTATTGCGACCACTAGGCCTAACCACACAACTGAGGTACCATTTTTATCAGGAGATTTGGGGCAATGCTGGGTGGACAGAAGTGTGTGGCTCCCCACAGATTTCAGAACTTTCCATCACTGAAATTTGTTTTATTAGTCAAAGTTTGAGGTTTACAGGGGATTCTGGGTAAAAAAGTGTGGTGTGAGCCACGCAAGTCAGCCCACCCTGGGTACCCCTAGCTGTCAAGTTTTCAAAAATGTACAGTCTGGCTAGGTTTCCCTAGGTGCCAGCTGAGCTAAGGTCCAAAATCTAGAGCTACCCATATTGGAAAAAAGGGTCCGTTTTCGGTGGGAAAATGTGATGCGTTCCTGTTGCGTTTTGAGCCATTTCCTGTCACGACCACTAGGCCTACCTACACAAGTGAGGTTCAATTTTTATCGGAAGACTTGGAGGAATGCCAGGGGGACAGAAGTTTGCGGCTCCCCACAGATTCCAGAACTTTCCATCAGAAATATGAGGAAAATGTGTTTTTTTAATCAAAGTTTGAGGTTTGCAAGGGATTCTGGGTGAAAAAACATGGTGAGAACCATGCTAGTCAGACCACCCTGGGTACCCCTATGTGTCAAGATTTCAAAAATGTACAGGTTGACTAGGTTTCCCCAGGTGCCGGCTGAGATAGGGTCCAAAATCTAGAGCCTACCTTCATTGGAAAAAAGGGTCGGTTTTAGATGGAAAAATGCGATGCGTTTGTGTTTAGTTTTGGGCCGTTTCCTGTTATGGCCACTAGACCTAACCACACAAGTGAGGTACTGTTTTTATCGGGAGACTTGAGGAAACGCCAGGTGGATGGAAGTTTGTGGGTCCCCACAGATTCCTGAACTTTCCATCACAGAAATGTCAGGAAAATTTGATTTTCTTTAGCTAAATTTGAGGTTTGTAAGGGATTCTGGGTAACAAAACATGGTGAGAGCCATGCAAATCAGCCCACCCTGGGTCCCTCTAGGTGTCTAGTTTTCAAAAATGTAGCAGTTGGCTAGGTTTCCCTAGGTGCCGGCTGAGCTAGGATCCAAAATCTAGAGCTACCCACATTGGAAAAAAGGGTCCGTTTTCGGTGGGAAAATGTGATGCGTCCATGTTGCGTTTTGGGCCGTTTCCTGTCACGGCCACTAGGCCTACTTACACAAGTGAGGTACAATTTTTTATGGGGAGACTTGTGGGAGCATAGAATAGTGGACCATTTGTTATTACCAATTAAATTTCACTGCATTTGTGTCTTTAAAATGTACGCCAGTGTATAAAATACATAACACTTTGAAAAATACCCTCAGAATTATATGCTAGTTTGGGCACCCACAAATTCAGAGATGCTCAAATACCACTGCTCCTAAACTCCATATCTTGTGCCCATTCCAGAAATACATAGGTTCCCTACATACCCATTTTTCACTATATGAATTAGTCTATACTCTGTGCTCAATACCAAACCATTGTACGGTGCAGCTCAGTTGTTGGCTCTGGGTACTTTGAGTTCTCAAAGAGCCTACAAACCCGATATATCCCCGCAGCAAGAAGGGTCTAGCGGACATAACGGTATATTGCTTTTGCAAATCGCCCATCATAACAAAAAATTACAGATGAAAATGTTGTCACAAATGCCAATTTTTTTCCTACTCATTTTCAATATGTCTTTATTTCAATAGTTATTTTCTTTGAGAAAGCCTTGAGGGATATACGCATATGACCCATTGCTAAATTTGGAATTTTTTTTGCTTTCTTCCAGAAACCTATAGATTTCCTGAATCACCCATGGGCTTGACACTGGTTTCCATCACAAACTGGAAGTATTTTGAGATAAAGAAAAAATAGGCTACCTCTTGGACAAAAAACAAAACTTAGGTACAAAATAAGGTTATCTGATTCAGCTGTACATGAGCCTGATAGCTAGGAAGATGGTTACTTTAGTACAGTATGCCATTTTTAGGAGAAAAAAACAGACACTTTTATCTGGAGCACTTTTTCCCTATTTTTTTCAAAAAGCTCAAAGGGTTGCTATATTCTGCCGATTTTTCAGTCCCCTCCAATTAGACTTTTTGTACACGTTATCATGAAATAACAGGTTTTGCTTTAACAAACTTTGCATAAGGAACTTGCTGGCACTTGTCTTGAGCATCTCAGCACTCAGCTACAGCCCAACCTTCATTCTCACATACCTCATTCCGCTTCTCTTGCACTCTTGGTTGTGCCCATGTTCCATCAAACCAGAGCAGGCAGACTTGCTTTCTTTGTTATCACTTACATTACCACTGCAGTACTATTCCCATAACAGCAGTAGTAGATGATTCTGCCCATGTGAGTGCAGGGTGAGCTGTGTGCCTGTGAGAGTGCCGGATGCAGCACATTCAAGCCAGATGTATTGGCACTCTCAATGCTTATTTGTACCTTGTTGTCATGTCTATGGGACCAACAATGGCATCTTGAGGCCATGTTTTAAATAATAATTTTCCCAAATGTGATTTAATTGGGCACAGCATATGAGACTAGTGGATGAATTAAAGAACCCTTTTGAAATGAGTTGCAAAATATTACTTATGCTGAATAGCAATGCTATTATGCTAAACTGTGATCAGGTATGCCTGTTTGTGTGGGTCTCATTTTGAAAAAGTAATATGCACATATCTGAAAAAAATGAACATTTTGATGTTAACTGAGATACCTTTAAGTAATATTTAATATATATCAATCTGGTTTGTGTTCTTAAATGGTGGTTGGTAGTTCACTAATTCAGGATGCTATGAGAGAGAGCTAAGAAATGTGGGTCTATGATAATGCCTAATTGTAGGTCCTGATAAAAACACGATAACATAATTTGGAGTGCTGAAACATGTCGGCCTCTGCACTAAATGGAATTACCCATACAGTTTTCATTTGAGCAAAGCTTCACATAGGATAAAGTCTGGAAAGTCAGGGCTACTGATAGTGTCTCAATGTTTTGTAGGGCATAAAGGAGTATAAACCCAGCATATTGACATTATTCTGAGGGTCATTATAGCTAAGGGACCAAGTATATATTGTCAGCATTGAACAGTGGTGCAGGTGATAGCATGAGGGAAAGCTTCACTCCTGAGGATGGTATCCCTCCTGAATGTTGCCGAAGAAGGAGGAGTCCATGATGACACTGTAGTAGATCCTGTCCAGGGTTACAGGGAACCTATTTATTCAGTGGCACATGAGGTACCTGTCTTCTTTGTGTCTTGAAACCGAAAGTGAGACAACAGCATAGAGGCTTGATGATCTTAGTTTGATTAAGAACATAGTGATCCCTTAATTAATGAGGCAACAGCCTTGAATCTTCATAGTTGTTAGACACATTGCATGTGGCCTGGACAGGAGATTATGCAGCAAGTGGGAGTGGACAGTGGGCCATTATTAATTAATCCAACATGCGGTTGCAAATCCTGTGGGTCGCAAAATTAGAGGACTCTTGAAGGCAAAATGACTTTTTTGTGCTCACTAATACCATTTTGCCATTTGTAAAGGCTCACAGAATCTCAAAATGGGTTTAGAAAAGGATACCAAAAAGCAATTCGGATGGGACGTGTTTAGGGTGCCCTTTTCAAATTGCCATTCAGGGTCAGATGTACTAATGGTCTGTGACTGCAATTCTGGATGCAAACCATTGAAAAGTGTCTGACACTACAGGGGAGGTAGTAGTTCATTCGGAAAAGACTAAGGGGGATATTCACACGAACGTGTGCTAAACAACACAAAAAAATGTTAACGCAACTTTACACATCGCAGCCTATCGCGGGAAAATAACCCTGTGTTAACGTGGAATTCACAACACGGAGGTACCATGCGATAGTCTGCTGAAAACGCGGCCAATGTCCGCGATACAACCACCTCGACAGAGAGAAAAACACAAACCACAACACCAAAAAACGTGCGATGAGCCCATTCGCGATGAGGAAAGCAGCGATAAGCAGCGCCAGGCCCGCGACACACACACGGCAGGCGGGAATAAGCACAACAAAAGCCTGAAAAAGAAAGACAAACCAAACAGAAAACAACAGCGTAGCACAATGGAGGCAACCGGATCCAGTACACAACCCCACAAGCCCCATTGGCAACAAAACATTGTAATTGGCAGGCCATCGTGGACAAGGTGAATGCAGCCGGAGAGCGGAGGAGGACAATGGAAGAAAACCAGAACAGCCGGAATAATGCACAACGCACAAACAAGCAGAAACACGCCAACAACCAGAAGGCAGCAATGCACACCGGAGGTGGGAGTCCAGCGCCACACCAGGAGCTGGATGACATGGAGGAAATGGTGTCCACCACATCAGTCTGGAGATGGTGGCAGGACTCGGGGACCGGAAACTGCCCAAAATCAACAGACACAACAGCAACAGGGAGAGGAACGACCAGGGACTGGGGGGACGGGGGGAGATGGGCACAATGGCACACATGCAAAATTAAGCAGAGCACAACTGCAGACAAACCATGCCCAAGAGTAACAACACCAGCCAAGAGCACAAGTCACACAACCCGGCAATATCATACCACTGAACAAGCACAGAAGTGAAAACCACACTGCCTGAAAGGGAGAAGGGTGAGCCAAATCAGAGCTGAAGGAACATCTCACACACAATGCAGCACACACACATAGGAAGCAGAGCACCCCAACATCGAACACAATGTGGTACAAACAGCAACATTTGCACAACCGAACACAGGACACAAGTGCACCCGCTTGTGGCCCGTAAACGGCCATACGCATCTGGCAAAGCACGAAACAGGGACATGATAATGCACAAGTACAAACCCACAGCCCTGATGGGGTAGCAATGCAAGTATGGCAGGGAGCCAGATAGTCCATGACACACACATTGGCATACAAATCAAGACACAACACAGTTGGAGACAAGTGAAAGTGCGGAAACTTTATCAACAAGTGCGTGTCAGTACGGCCAAGAGAAGTGCCACGATATGCAGACCAATGCAGCAGCATGTCTGAATGAGGAACAAAGGAAAGCGCCCATGTCCACCCTGGGGGAGTCCATCACCAACACAAGTCAGTGCCAACCCGCGTTGGTTGTCCGCGCATGGATCAGGAGTCCAGGCCAATGCAGCCATGTCCACTGTCGTCTTGGGACATGTGACCAGATTCCCAACATGCAACCAGGCGTCTGGACACATGCAATGGGTCACATCCAGTTGTGGCTGCAGGTACCTTGTCACTCGTCCATGAACGCGAGTGCAGCAGCGTAGGCCAACATTTCCAATGAGCGATCGTTGTCCACCACATCTGACATGTCGTCGACATAATCCATCAGCTGACCCGGACAGATGTGCTGACTCCAACCCCTGGCCCCAATTTGCACCAAAGCCCAATCGGGGAGTGGCTCAATGTGGTCACTGCACACGACGACTCGTGCAATCTCCCAGGTCCAGTTGCCAGCATGCATGCCAAACATCCAGGCATGCCATAAACGGGCATCACGGTGACACTCCTGGTCGTGGGACAACAGGGGGCGCACACACACGTCGAAATCCAGGTCAGCTACCGTTACGCTGGAGAGGCAGACATCCATGGTCCACTCGAATATGCACGAGCGACAATGCAACACAGGCTGAACGCAGGTGACGTTCGCAAGGCGGAAGCTCAGCCGGTAACTGATCCGCAGCACTGCCAACGGCAGTGCCCCCAGTACATGCAGCAGACGTACACGGTACAGGTCCACGTGACTGGAGTTGAGCTTGTGTCCGGGATGGTCTGCCATTGCGGCAGTGGCTCTGCTTGAAGCGGCACTGGCTTGCCCTGCACCAGTCCTGTGGATGAAATGGCACAGCTCCGAGCAATGAGCAGTGTCTGTGTGCAACGGGTGCAGGCCTGGGGTGGGGTGGGAGTAGGTGTGAAGGCCATTTCATGCACGCTAACTACGACCAAGGACTTCTGCGTGTGGGATGTGTACACTTTGGTCTCACGTCGGGCAGTGCGTAGTGTGGGAGTCGCAAGTAAATGCTATCGTATCTGTCAGGGGGTGCTGGCCACATGCAAGTCCCAGCTCGGAGCTGCAGATGTGCCACCGCCTGATAGTACAGACAAAGGACCATTCATCCCTACAGTAACTTCACCATCTGCATGCATTCAGGAGATGTACAGAGGCCTGTCGTGGGTGTGGTGGGATGTCTGCGACCCTGGGAATCATGGATGATATGCCCAGCACGTGGCACATGAGCGGCCTCACTGTGTGTTACGTTGCCTCACAGCTGCTCCTCCCTCCCACGAGCCCCCACACATGTGTGCGCTGCGCGGTTGTATCACGTGCACTCCTACGGCACACCATTGTAATGCCTGTCCGTGCATGTCCAGTGGCATGCCAACAACACCGTGAAGCTGGCCTTTGAAGGTGTGCGGCCACATGAGTGTAGGCCAATGGTCCGGACAGGGCGGACACAGGTGTACAGTCCATGGCTGGCTGTGATCGCGCTGCGATTGAGGCTAGGCAACTGACTCATGCAGCCGCAAGACTGATACACATAACACTTGGCATGCATGTGCCAAGACCCCGAGCGGCCTTGCGCTCCTACATTTCCCCGTCCGTGCGGGCCCGCCCTCCAGGTGCATGCTACATTGCAACATCGACTACTGTGGCCCTTGTGGCGACAACACCCCAACACAGAGACACACTTACCGCACTTCCTGTCCAAGGCCAGGTCCGAGCCACGCCCTGCTCCCCCTGCCGAATCAGCACACCCCTGCGCTGACCTGACATACGCCGGACCAGCACACGCCGCTTGTGCATGCAGGGGGGGGCGGGCGAAGCTAAATGTCCAAGGTCACTGCCAACGCTGAGGTGACATGGTATCGTCCGCTGAAGACAGCACACTGTGATGTTGCAGGGCTCGTGCCCATCATGCTGACACAATGACCACACAGACACACTTGCTCAGATGGTGTGAATGGCTACGGGCACGTGCGCCCGGCCACATTTATTAGCAGGCACACATATCGAGTGACACCTGTGTTGGATGTGTGTGGGGTGTGTGCACACCAGCTGTCAAGGGCTGCCTCGTGCAGTCAGAAATCGACAACAGTGTACATCATAAAGGACACAACCATTCAACCATAAAGGCCCCATGACTTGTGCTGCACAGAGTTAGTGGCCCCGGATGCACAGCGTCCTGCACGGGCCTACCGCCACGGGCCGCTGACTTGCGGTGCACTGGGGCAGGGTCACGGGAGCAGAGCAGGTGTTTGTAGATGACAAAGGGGCTTGTAGCGGAGTGTCTCGGTGGACAGTGGAAGGTGTACCACCAGGACATGATGCAGAGGGCAGAACCACGCTGAAACAGTAACTATGGTGGAGATGAATGGAACAGATACATGTCGGACACCAAGTCCGGTCCAGCCAGATGATGATGCAGACAACCCCCAGGCCATGGACCCAGACGCCACCAAAGTCCAACCAGAAATTGCCCATGACTCAATGCGCACAGAGTTAGTGGCACCAGTGCTGTTAGGGGATGCCGTCTGCGATGAGGCGTGTCCAATGGTGTGGACTCCTCCACATCTTACCCAAGACACAGTTACACATGTGTGACTTACTGGACCACAGTGTAGGCCTGAGGCAGCAGTCAGCTGGGGCCATTCACCGAGTGTCGCCGGCTTAGGTTGGATGGTCCCACCGGCCTGCGTAGTTCAGGCTCAGTGGCACCACGGGACGCGGACTTGCGATGAACAGGGTTGATGGCACCAGGTCAGTTGTTGCTAGTGCTCGCTCACCTCCGTGACTAGGATCCGGCTTTCATCCGGACTGAGCCGCATCTTCCTCTTACTCCTCTCCATGCATTCACTGGTGTGGACTCTGCCATTCATGAATCACGACTAAGTGCTGGATGTGGGACCTACTGGTCCGCAGTGTAGGCCGGGGGCAGCGGTCAGCACGGGCCCACAGACACGTGTCGCAGGCTTGCGATGCAGAACTCTGCTTCACTGATCGGAGGGAGTATAGTGATGTGGACGCTGCCACGGACTTGGGGTCACTGCCATTCAAGACTCAGGACACAGTTCCACATGTGGGACCTACTGGGCCGCAGTGTAGGCCTGAGCCCTCATGCACATGCGCCGGCTTGCGTTGAACAGGGTTAGTGGCACCACGTGTCGCCGGCTTGCATTGAACAGGGTTAGTGGCACCACGTGTCGCCGGCTTGCCTTGAACAGGGTTAGTGGCACCACGTGTCGCCGGCTTGCGATGCAGACTTTGGCTTCACTGATCGGAGGGAGTATATGGATGTGGATGCATCCACAGACCTTTGGCCACTGCCATTCAGGACTCACGACTCAGTTCAACATGTGCCCATGACTGGGCCGGAGAGGACGCCGGTGGAGTATGTCAATGAGAAAGGAGTAATGTGGGCCAGCGTCGTGGAGGCCAGCGATGGTCTGTGGAGGCTGCAAAGGTCGCGGGACTGGGGCTTGGAGCTTGCACCGGCACGTGGTGGGCCCTCTGTGACACACGCCGGTGTTGGCAGGTGAGCGGATCCTCCTTGGTGCGCTGGGGCAGGCATGACGGGTCTGGGGACCAGCGGCCCAGGGTGCAGCAGGCGCACAGGGACGCAGGCCCCGCCGCACTCGGCGCCGGACTCGTGGCGGGCTGAGAGGCATCGCCCTGGCAGACGCGTTGGCCATTCCAAATGAGAACCATGCCCAGTGTGACGGGCTTTTTATTCACACCCCTACGCAGGCCTGGCATACGTAGGGCCAACCCACTACGCCCGCGCATGCAGCGGGGAGTAACGTGCAACATTTCCGCGTTCTGCCCCACAGCCTGTGGGGACATGGTAGCGTCCACTGGCCACTACACTCCATGCACCAGCAGTTAATTCTCCACATGGCCATTTCCGTGGTTTGCACACTGAAGTCTGTCCGGCACCTCCACGCCACACCTGGCATTGGGTAGGTTCACATTCATTAGTCACTTGCCGCTCTAGCACATGCCTGCTCCAAGCCTCTCCTCACATCCTGCTATTGTGTGGCTGTGGTGCCATGCCGTGGCTGGGTTGTGGGCATGGCAAGCCCAGGTTCCCAATGGAGTCGTGTTGTCGTGTCTGGTCGGTTGGCATGTTGTATGGCATGTTGAATGTAGTTGTGCTGCATGCCCATTGCCAGTGTCGTGGGTTGCATGACTGTGGGGTGGAGGTGTGTGGTGTGTTCATTTTGGACTTACCAACAAGCACTGCATTTCCATAGGTGCCATCCTGGGAGCACTGGTTGATGATGGACTGTCGGGAGATGTAGGTATCATGCACTCTGCCTGGGGAGTTGGCCACGACATTGTTGAGGAGTACCGGCCGGTCCACTATTGCCTGCACATTCATGGGATGCGTGTGCTTTCTGTTGAGGTAGTTGTGTGCAGTGTCGGCAGGGGGCACGGGGGTACATGTGTGCAGTCAATTGCCCCAACACGTGAGGGAATCCTGCTATGGCGTAGGAGCCTTGCTTGGTCTCCAGCTGCTCCTGCGCAGTGTGGGTGATGTGGAGGTGCTGTGGTGCCAGGCTGATGATGGCATCCAGGACAGGTGTGATGAACTTGGATAGGGCTGGCTGTGAGACTCCTCCGACTCTGGCAGTTGTGGGTTGGATGGTACCAGAGGCCAACATGTGCAACACAGCGGGCAGCTTTGTCTGCGGAGGGATGTTGGTTGTCCGCTGTGTTGGTACCGTCAGCAGGTGGGGGATGTGGGTCAGTATGCAGGGGATGGTTGTCCTTTTGGGCCTGTTGTGGGCAATGTCCTCCTCTGGCGTTGGGTCTGGGCGGCAGGTGCATTTAAGGTGGGTCCGCTGTCTTTGTGTACGCTGCCTCTGTGGTGTTCCGGGGGGCGGGACGGGTCCTGGGGGTGGTGGCGGGCCTGGGGTGGGTGGCGGTGGGTGTTGTGGCCCTCATGGGTCTCGGAGCTGCATGATCATTGTCTCCATGGCATCTGTGGGTCTTCAGATGTGGCTCTTGGCTGGGCTCCCTTTCATGCTGCAGGTAGTCGTCCTGCTTAACACCAGCAAAAGGCAGGTGTTAATTCCCTCGTGCTACCGCGGCTTATCGCCTGTTTTTGGTTCGCATCGCAGATCTGGCAGTTTGTTGTGAAAGTGGTGTTGTGTTGTCTTCGTGTGTTTTTGCACGGGAACGCCTACTCTGCATCTCATTAGGGTTAGTCGGTGGTGTCCACCGTGGAGATAAATTTTGGGGCAGTTATCGCGGGAATACTGGCGATGTCTGCAGTTTGCACCCGCTTGTGAATGGGGTGTTAAATCTATCTCCACTTTTGATGCGTTAAGGTGGAGATAAATCGGCGGTAGGTCCTTGTGAATATGACCCTTAGTGAATGAATTTTCAAACAATTTTGTTAGGGAGTAGTCAATGGTCTCTAGGACTGCAGCCAACACTCAAACAAACATTTGAAATAAAAGTAAACTTTCTTTTTAAATGCAGCCCTATTTCCTTTAAGGAAAATGGGCTTCATTTAAAAATGGGGGGGCATATTAACAAGCGGCAGCGATAATTATCGCTGGCCGCGCTTAGCGGGAGTTTCCCTATCGCCGGCTATCGCTGGAATTCATCGCCAAGCTAGCGCTGTATTTACAACGCTTAGCGCTTTGGCGATGAAAATTCCAGTGATAGCAGGGAAATGTCCCAACATCGCTGGAAAAGCAGCGATGTTCCCTGCAACACAGCGATGACCTTGCTGATACGACCCTGTGGTCGTAACCCCACATTCCACCTCCCATGCAAAGTATGCCTAACACTGGATTTTAGCAGACGTTAAAATCCAGCGTTAATGGCCGGTTAGCGCTATTTTGTTTATCGCTACGCCGGCCGGGGCATTGTTGTAAATATTGCGAAGCTGCCTTCGCGATATTTACCCATGTAGTCTATTGAGCCACGCCTACTTTGCATCTCATTAACGGTGCGATGCAAAGCGGGTGCTAAATCACGGAAACACGCGCTAGCGTGTCCTTGCTAATATTGCGATAAAATTATCGCCGCTGCTCGGCAAAACGGACGCTAAAGCGGCGATAATTTTATCTCCCTCTTGTTAATATGCCCCGAAGTGTTTTAAAGGCGATCACAGACATGGTGGTCTGCTGACCGAAGCACACCTCGATGTCTGTGATGGCTTCCAATCAGAGTGAGTTGCAATTTCTGACCTACCTCAATAATTTTCCTGAGGTAGGTCAGATTGCAACCCACTCCGAATCGGAATTATGTAAACTGGCCTATTAGTACAAAGGTCAGTTTACAAAATCAAAATTGATTTGCAAAAAGTTGTTGCACAATTCACCACTGCTTTTTGAAAACCAATTCTTAGACCATCTGGCGCACTTCGTGATCTGTCATTTCTATGTTGGACCTTCCTGGTATAACCTGAATTGCTAAAAAGTCCTGTGGCTGGGTTGGTCCTCGCTCTCATTTTTGGTCTGCTAGTTTACCCGTTTTGCTTAACAGTGCATCTAGAGGGATTGGGTTTTTCTAACGCCTGGGAAACATCATATAGTACACTCTGGTTGACGCTATTGTTCTATCCGCTCTGCACCCTTTTTTATGTTATTGTTATTTGCATAGCAGACAACAATTCCTTCCAACAAATTTTCCAACAACTCCAACAACACTGATTCAACCACAGCTTTTAGAAGTGTGTTGCAGGAATCCTGTTTGGAAACAGAACTGTGCCTGGCATCACAGGACATCAGAATGTAGGGACTGAGTCATCATACCATATCAGTGCCTATGGGCCCAAATCCAACTAGTTCACAGTGCTACATCAGCCCTCCTAACCTTCCCAGAGTAACAGGTGAATTGGCAACCTAGAACATAACACTCTACTCCCCAAGGGAACCGTATAAACAGATAATCACATTTTGTTCTCAGTCATGCATGTCCATAATAAACAAAAAAATGACATAATGAAAGTTTAAATTGTTTATTGAAACTACTGTGCTCTATTAAGAGGCAACTATGCTGTGATTAGAAATTATATAAAACTGAGCAAAGTAATCAACATTATGAGCAAACTGTATCCAATGAAAAGCCCTGTCATGGCAAATGATATATTTGTCTAAGCCTACCCTCACTACATGAGCAAAGGAATATATAAATGATCTCTGGAATTAGAACTGGACCCCACACCTGGTATTTTGCAGTTAGGTGGTCCGCATCGTATGTGTAAGCTCAGTTTACAAAAGGCTGGGGCGCCCGTTCCATGACCTGTCCCTCTGCAAGAATCCTCTTCTCTGTTTTCCAAAAGGCAAGTCTCAGTTTATATGATAAAAAGTGCTGTGTTGGAAAACAGCAGCTGTGCCTTTGTGTTGTGTCTAAACGTTAGGAGATGTTGCTGACCAATCGTAGCAAAACAGGGCACCATGTTGTTCGACCTTGTAGGAAATATTCAGACTGAATTCAAAGAATATATATTTATATGTGGGTATATTATCTACTGGCGGTCGCCAGTAGATAGTTATAGTAAGGACCTATTTTCCATAGGAAATTCACAACATTCTATTTCCAATAACTTTGGCGCCGTTGATGAATCTTCGCGAACTTTTCAAAACTCGTGGGGCGCTCCGGTCTGCTCCTATCCTGAAATTTTCGGGTTGATTTAGCAAGCGGGGGCCGAGAATAAAGGGGGTCCCAAAACGTGTTTTCTCCATGTTAATTCCCATAGGAAATTTTAGACACGGCTACAGCCTGAACTGCTGAACGGAATTACACCAAATTTGGCAAAAAGGTAGCGCTTGGTTCAGAAAGCGACCTTTTTTAAAATGGTGTAAATCCGTTCAGTAGTTGCGGAGAAATTCAAAAAATAAGAGTCAAAAAATCAATTTCCCAAAGGAAACTTTATGCAAGGCTACAGCTCGAACTGCTGAACGGAATTACACCAAATTTGGCAAAGAGGTAGTTCTTGGTTCAGAAAGAACCCTTTTGTTAAATGGTGTAAATCCGTTCAGTAGTTGCTGAGAAAATCAAAAGTAAAAACACATATATATCTATGGCCGCGGAGGATCCGCGCACCCTCCCGATCACGAGCTGTATGCTAATTGGCTGTCAATACTCCAAACCAGGAAGTGTTGGTAGCCATCTTAGTGCCTCGGTAGAACCGAGGCACAAGAAATCAGAGAAACAAGTGCGCAAAACGCAACAGGGGGCAGGGTAGAAACACCCTGACCCCCTAGGCCTGCTCAGGGGGTCCCACAAGGACCCCCAGGGCCAAAAAAAGCATTTCTTTTCAAAAGAAATTGGCGGGATGCGCTTAGGATGCGCGGATCACGCAGTGAAAAAAAAAACCGAAGCGCGGGCTCCCGCGCTTTGTTGTTATTTGGCCCCAGGGTGGGCCAAGTCCCAGGGCTTGCGGGGGTTAATCAAAGCCTCTAAGGCCCCCCCAAGCCCCGGGGACCGCCGCCCCCCGGGGCTTTGAATTAAAAATGGTGCGGGAGGGCACTCGGCCCTCACGCAGCCCCGGGACCGTCACCCTCCGGGGCTTCTTTTAAAAAAAAAAATTACCTGTGTGGGGGGCTCGAGCCCCCACACGCCTCGGGACAGCCACCTCCCCGGGGCACTAAGAATTTAATGTGGGGGTCCGTTTCGGACCCCGAGCCCCGGGGACCACCACCTTCCCGGGGCTTTGCACATGTTGGGAGGGGGCCGCGCTGCACCCCTCCTGGAGCCTGTGATGGCCCTGGGGACCACCACCCCCCAGGGCCAGCTCCTGCAGTGTCCCGGGGTGCCCACCCCGGGACACTGCTGTTTGCTATGACAGGGCGGGAGCCTCGCGGCTCCCGTCCTGTCATAGTCAAACTTGCTTTGAATTTTGGAGAGAGAGCAGGAAACCTGCACTCTCTTCCAAAATTCAAAGCAAATTGCTTTTTCACATGCGGAGCTGCATCTAAGCAGTTCCCCGTGTGGAAAAGCAATGCCGGCTCCCGCAGGAGGCGGGGAGCCGGCGGGACCGTGGGGGAGTTGGGGTCCCCCCACGGTCCCCAATGGATAGGGCCAGCCCCAGGGGATGGGGTCCCCGGGGCAAGTAGTGGCCCGGGAGGGGGGCCATGCGGCCCCCCACACCCAAATTAACAACAACATTTTTTTTTTAAAAAGGCCGGCCCCGGGGGATGGGGTCCCCGGGGCCTAAGGAGGCCTGAGGAGGGGGGCAACGCAGCCCCCTCCATGAAAAGATAAAAAAAAACATGTGGCAATGCCCCGGGGGATGGGGTCCCCGGGCCGAAATTGGCCACGGGAGGGGGGCCCACGCGGCCCCCTTCCTGTTCCGTTTTTTTTTATTTTTTAAAAAGGGGTCAGGCCCTGGGGGATGGGGTCCCCAGGGCCCAAAATAATTCAAAAGAAGGGGGGCCAGACAGCCCCCTTCTAAAAAAAAAAAGACCGGCATCGCGCCGGAGGCCTTGCCCCCTCCCTGCAGCACTCTGCAAACGCGCCACCTGGCGCGTTGTAAGATGGGGAAGTAATTTTCTTTGAATACTGGGAGTCCCTGGGGGCCAACTAGCCCACCAGGAAGCTCCAGTATGCACCAGGGAGCTGGGTTGCAGAGAGGTGTTCAGAGGCCACGCCCCTTTTTACACCTCTCTGCAACGCAGCTCTGTGGCGCTTACTGGAGGTACCTGGTGGGCTAGTTGGACCCCAGGGACCCTCAGGATTCAAGGGGACTTAATCCCTCAACTTAAAACGCGCCACGGGTGTGTTTGCACAGTGGTGAAAAACGCGCCACGGGGCACGTTTGCACAGTGGTGAAGGGGGGGGCGGGCCTGAGGTGACATGTGGGCAAGCACGCCCTGTGGCGCGTTTGAAGTTGAGGAATTAATTCCTCTTCAATACTGAGGGTCCCTGGGGGCCAATTAGCCCACCAGGTACCTTCAGTAAGCGCCACAGAGCTGCGTTGCAGAGAGGTGTAAAAAGGGGCGTGGCCTCAGACCACCTCTCTGCAACGCAGCTCTGTGGCTCTTACTGGAAGTACCTGGTGGGCTAGTTGGGCCTCAGGGACCCTCAGGGTTCAAGGGGACTTTATCCCCCAACTTAAAACACGCCACAGGGTGCGTTTGCACAGTGGTGAAGGGAGCCGGCGGGGCTTGAGGTGACATGTGTGCAAACACGCCCTGTGGTGTGTTTTAAGTTGGGGATTAAGTCCCCTTGAATCCTGAGAGTCCCTGGGATCCAACTAGCCCACCAGGTACTTCCAGTTAGCGCCACAGAGCTGCGTTGCAGAGAGGTGTAAAAAGGGGCGTGGCCTCGAACCACCTCTCTGCAACGCGGCTCTGTAGTGCTTACTGGAGGTACCTGGTGGGCTAGTTGGGCCCCAGGGACCCTCAGGATTCAAGGGGACTTTATCCCCCAACTTAAAACGCGCCACGGGGCGCGTTTGCACAGTGGTGAAGGGAGGGGGTAGGGCCTCATGTGACAAGTTAGTTACTTAGTTTTAATCCCCCTGCCCTATTATGTACTAGGGACTTACAGAGGAGGTCATGCTAATCAGAGGGGTACCCCAATGCATAGTGTTCCCTAGTGTATGTAGGTGTTTTCACTGTATTCTAAGTGTCTTTTAGCATAGCACTGGCTCTAGGCCTGGTTAGTCATGGCCAGTTATCACCAGTACCCGTCTGAAAAACTTGTGGGCACAGGATGATTTTGCAACAAGGCCTCTTTCTGCTCCTCTGTTGATTCTTTCTGCACATGTCTTGCTTCTTCCTGCACTTTTCTTCGTCTTTGTGGACTTCTGTTGCTTGTTTCTGCATTTGTTTTGCTTCTTTCTGTGCGTTTTTTCTTCTTTCTTCACATGTCCTTCCTCTCTAGGCATAGTTAGAAACTAGCATTTAAAAAACCTTTGAAATTCAACTAAAAAAACCAGAGGTTTCAGGCACGTTATAGTTAGAAATTAGCATTTAAAAAACCTTTGAAATTCACTTAAAAACCATAGGTTTCAGGCACGTTATAGTTAGAAATTAGCATTTTAAAAACCTTTGAAATTCACTGAAAAAACCATAGGTTTCAGGGACGTTATAGTTAGTTGGACATTTCACTTGTATAAAACCATAGAAATTCCCCCGTTATAGTTAGTTCAGCTAACTATAACTCGCGCCCCCGCAATGCACTGCTGATGACGTCACATATTACATCACTCATGACATGGTCAGTGACATCACGTATGACATCACTGATGACATCTCAAATGACATCACTGATGACATCATCCATGTGATAATTTGATGCATCTTCTCACACCCTAATATAACCTTTGACACACCGACTCTAAATTACAGACTACCTTCATCTAAACCATAGACACTCCAACACCAATAACTACATACCCACTCACTGATTCTTAGGTATACACACACATCCACTCACTCACCTGTACAGTCACTCATACTTACGGTCACTCAGTACAGGACTATCATATGCACTCATACAGCTATATAGACACTGACACACCGCCACTCATCCATAGAGGTACTCACACACCTAGTCAGTCATGGAAATAATTAATCACACTCCCATTTACTCACCTATACAGTTATACAATGTTGGAAAGTGGGTTATTGGTAGGGGCAAATGTAGGTCTGCCACTAGTAATAAGACCACAAACACTGGATAGGACTCAGCATAGGTCTAAGAAAATTATTCCTATGCTCAACCCCTGGTAACGTGGCTGCGAGCAGACAGGCTTAACTTCAAAGACAGGTATGTAAAGCATTTAAAAACACCAATTCAGTAAATAATTAAAACACAACACATAATAAAAATCCAACACCAATTTATAAAAATAGGAAATATTTTTATCTTTAAAATGACACCAAAACGACAAAAATCCAATGTAGGGAACCGGAGATATGAATTTTCCAAGTTTAAATAAAATCTAGCACTTAGAAGCACATAGCACCATATTGGGACATAGCCTCGCGATAGACCGGGCCAAAGTCAAAGTTTAAGGCCGACCGCGATGGAGCCCTGAGCGGATACCCCACGCGGAAGGTCCCGGTCAATGTTTTTACCTTCGCACTTAGAAACTTTTCTGGAGCTTTTCTCCTCGAGGCCCCTTGACGCTCTCCGTCAGTCCGGATCCGGTGCGGCTCCGCCGGGCAGCCTTTCGACGATCTCCCGGTGAACTTCCCTGGAGCGGACTTAGAAACTTTTTCAAGATCGCTTCAGCGGGGCAATCCAACAATCCAGGCCGACACGCGATGGAAGGCAGGCGGATAGGCGCTCGCGGTTGCTCCCGGTCGATTTCTTACGAGCGGACTTAGAAGCTTTTCTGGAGCTTTTTCTCGTGGGGTCCCTCGATGCTCCTCATGTAGCCGGATCCGGTGAGGGTTCGCCGGCTTCAGATTTTCGCTAGTCCCGGTCAATCTCTGGAAGTCGAGGCGATGGAGCTTTTAGCGGGACGAACCTGGTGGGCTTGGCCGACTCGCGGTTGAAGGCAGGCGGCTTGGCTGACCAGGATGAGTCGGTCCCCCTATGGAGCTTTTTTCCAAAGTTCCTCCAAAGTTCCCCAAACTTCCTGAACTTCTTCCTGAAGTTCCTCAAAGGGTCCCAAAGTGTCTCAAACTTACTCCAAGGGTCTGGAAGCTCCAAGATGGTCCTTGAAAGTTGAGGACTTCAATTCCCACAATGCACTGGACGTCACCCTTACAAATCCACTGGTAGTTCCCCAGGTTGGTGATTCTTGGTGGTGAGGGTCCAGATGAGCTCTGTTAACCTGTAGCTTGCAGGGAGTCCACTCTTGAGTTCTTTTACTCAGCACAGTTAGTCCACAAAGCTGTAGTTTCAGGGGTGCAGTCTCCAGAGGTCAGGCCTTAGAAGTCTTTGCACAGCAGAAGTTCCAGCAGGGCCAGTCTTGCTTTCTTCAGTTTCAAGCAGCAGATCTGAGGGGCTGGGCCTCTCTCAGATACTTATTCCACAGTCTCTGGGTCATCCAGGAGGTCAAGCTTCACCAATAGGAGTAGGGTAACTGCCCACTTGAGTGACTACTTCCTGCAGAGTGTGGCATTATTTTATCCCAGAGTGCAACAAAGCTTCCAAATCCATAATGGCTGATTTTCCAGCAAGGAGGTAAGAGCTGGCTAAACACTCCCACTGAGTTGGCTAATTAACCCAGCCTCTCCTCCCTACATCTGCACATACCTTCCTTAATCCTGCCATCTGGCTGGGGTGGGGGTTCAAAGCTGTTAATGACACTGCTCTGGGCTCTGCCCCTTTGAAGCTCATTGTTTACGACCCCTCCCCTGGCCTGGCATTCCTGCAGAACAGCTCACTGCCCTCCCAGTCCATCTGGCTGACCCCAGGGGATCTTTATCACCTCTTCAGGCAGGCTGGCTAATCCTCTTAACTCTGACCAATCAGGGCAGAGCACTGGCAGGCTGGATTTGGAACTACAACTAAGAAAGTGTTATAACTTCTTGTCTGTTCACTTTGGGAAAAATTCAGTAACATCATATTGTAGGATTTATCCATACCATTCTAGTGAGTCTTTGAATGGAATCTTTATCCCTGTCCTGTTAATAGTTATTGTTTAATAACTTTCCCCCATGTTATCCTATGGGCCATGGGGTTTGCAATGGGAAAAATGACGTGGGCCATTTTTCCAGCACCAGGACCTACAAAAACATATTTTATAAGTACTTGGCTTATTTTCACAGGACCCCCACCCCATAGGTCACCTAGGGAGACCCTAGGGGTGTTGAATCTGTAAAAATATTGCAGATCCTCCAGGCCCAGTGCCCCCAGCATCAAAGTCGAATTTGGGCAGCACTTTAAACAATGGGGAGAGTGAAATGTGAATTTCACTTAACCCAGGGCATTTATAAACTCATTTTATAAGGGTCTACCTTATAGATACCTGACCCCCCACCCCTGGGATACCTAGGGGAGACCCTGGGGGTCATTATTATGCAAAAACATTTTAGGTTGACCAGTTTTAAGTGCCCCAAACCCCAAAGTCGAGTTTGGCCACAATTTGCATGTTTAAGAGCAGTCCTGGCACCCAGAGCTGCTTTTAAACTGACCACAGGCTTCAGCAGTGCACACATGCAAGTGCAAAAAGGCTGCTGGCCTCTAAACTGCCATGCCCCAGGATACTGGGGACTTCTAGGTAGTTTCAATCCCCTGCCCTATTATATACTAGGGGCTCATGGGGTAGGTCATGCCAATTACAGGGGTACCCCAACCCAAAGTGTACCCTAGTGTATGTAGGTGCTTTACTGTTATCTAAGTGTTTCAGCATGGCACTGGCCCTGGGCCTGGTTAAACAGAGCCCAGGGTCAGTTAGAGTCAGTTACCACCAGTTCCAGTCAGCAAAAAGTTGGGGGTGCCCAGGGCACAGGATGACTTTCCAACACAGCCCCCCCAAACGAAAGGTGAGGGGTTACTAACCTATACCCTGGTAGTCCTCCTCAGCTAAGTGGAAAAACCTGGAAAGTCCATCGGCATTGGCATGGGCAACCCCAGGTCTGTGTTCCACTGTAAAGTCCATTCCCTGTAGGGAAATGGACCACCTTAACAGCTTGGGATTCTCCCCTCTCATCTGCATGAGCCATCTGAGAGGCCTGTGGTCAGTTTGAACACGGAAGTGAGTCCCAAACAAATATGGTCTCAACTTTTTCAGTGACCACACCACAGCAAAAGCCTCTCTCTCAATGGCACTCCATCTCTGCTCTCTGGGAAGAAGCCTCCTGCTAATAAAGGCAACTGGCTGATCAAGGCCCCCTTCATTTAGCTGTGCCAACACTGCCCCAATCCCTTGCTCTGAAGCATCGGTCTGAACTACAAATTCCTTCGTGTAGTCAGGGGCCAGTAACACTGGTGCTGAACACATAGCAGCTTTCAGAGTGTCAAAAGCCTTCTGACACTCTGGGGTCCAAATCACCTTCTTGGGCCTCTTTTTAGAAGTGAGTTCTGTTAGGGGCCCCACAATGGTCCCATAATTTTGAACAAACCTTCTATAGTACCCTGTCAGTCCAAGGAATGCCCTGACCTGAGTCTGGGTAACAGGTGCTGTCCAATCCAAAATAGTTTGGATTTTAGCTTGGAGAGGCTGTACATGGCCCCCACCTACCAGGTGGCCCAGGTACACTACAGAACTCTGCCCTATTTGGCACTTGCTTGCCTTAATAGTCAGGCCTGCCTGCTGCATGGCCTGAAGCACTTCCCTTAGGTGGCTTAAGTGATCTCCCCAGGTAGAACTATACACAGCTATGTCATCCAGGTAAGCTGCACTGAACTGTTCCAACCCAGACAAGACCCTGTTCACCAACCTTTGGAAGGTGGCAGGTGCATTCTTTAAACCAAAGGGCATTACCTTGAACTGATAATGTCCCTCTGGGGTGGAGAATGCTGACCTCTCCTTTGCTCCATCAGTGAGGGCAATCTGCCAGTAACCTGAAGTCAAATCAAAAGTACTCAGGTACTTAGCCGCCCCTAACCTGTCAATGAGCTCATCAGCTCTAGGTATAGGGTGAGCGTCAGTCTTTGTGACTGCATTCAATCCTCTGTAGTCCACACAGAACCTTAACTCCTTGGGTCCCCCTCAGGATTAGGTTTAGGTACCAGCACCACTGGGCTGGCCCATGGACTCTCAGACGGTTCAATTACCCCCAAGTCCAGCATCTTAGCAACCTCAGCTTTAATGCTGGCTCTGACATGGTCAGATGTCCTGTACAGTTTATTTTTGACAGGTAGGCTGTCACCAGTGTCAATGTGATGCACACACCACTCAGTGATGCCTGGGGTCAAAGAGAACAGGCCAGCAAACTGCTCCAGCACTTGCTTACAGTCTCTGTGCTGCTGGTCTGTCAACTTGGGAGAGAGTATCACCCCTCCACTGACCCATCTTGCACATTATTGGAGAGGAGGTCGGGCACAGGCTCAGTTTCCTCCTCCACACCCTCATCAGTGACCAGTAACATGGTCATGTCTGCCCTGTCATGGTGGGGTTTCAATCTATTCACATGCAGGACCCTATGAGGGTTCCTGGGGGTGCCAAGGTCCACCAAATAGGTAACCTCACCCTTCTTTTCTAAGATTGGATAGGGCCCACTCCACTTGTCATGGAGGGCCCTGGGAGCCACAGGCTCCAACACCCACACCAATTGTCCTGGAGTATACTCAGGCATAGTAGCCTTCTGATCATACCAGTGCTTCATGAGCTCCTGGCTGGCCTCCAGTTTCCTGTTTGCCTTGTACATGTACTCGGCCATTCTAGATCTCAGGCCTAGCACATAGTCCAGCACATTGTCCTTTGCTTCTTTGAGAGGCTTCTCTAAAGACTCTCTCAGCAGGCTCAATGGCCCCCTCACAGGGTGTCCAAACACCAACTCAAAGGGACTGAAACCAACCCCTTTCTGTGGCACCTCCCTGTAGGCAAACAGTAAGCATGGGAGGAGAACATCCCATCTCCTCCTGAGTTTCTCCGACAACCCATTTATCATGCCCTTCAGGGTTTTGTTGAATCGCTCAACAAGACCATTTGCTTGTGGGTGATAGGGGGTGGTGAACTTGTAGTTGACACCACACTCATCCCACATAGCAGTCAGATAGCTGGACAGGAAGTTCGTGCCCCTATCTGACACCACCTCTTTTGGAAAACCCACTCTGGTAAACACACCAAGTAGTGCTCTAGCCACTGCAGGAGCATCAATGGTTCTAAGAGGTATGGCTTCAGGGTATCTAGTGGCATGGTCAACTACCACTAAGATATACCTATTCCCTGATGCAGTAGGTGGGTCCAGGGGACCAACAATGTCCATCCCCACCCTTTCAAAAGGAACCCCAACCACTGGCAGTGGTACTAGGGGAGCCTTTGTTTTGCCCCCTGCCTTGCCACTGGCCTGACAGGTGACACAGGAGCTGCAAAACTCCTTTACCTTTTCAGACATATGGGGCCAGTAGAAATGGTTCACCAACCGGTTCCATGTCTTTATCTGTCCCAAATGTCCTGCCAAGGGGATGTCATGACCCAAAGTCAGGATGAACTCTCTGTACCTCTGGGGCACCACCAACCTCCTGGTGGCCCCCTCCTTGAGGTTTCTGGCCTCAGTATAAAGCAGTCCATCTTCCCAGTAGATTCTATGAAACCCACTGTCATCCCCTTCCTCTTGCTTAGAAGCAATCCGCCTCAAGCCCTCAAGGGTGGGACAGTCACGCTGTCCCTGACTGAACTCCTCTCTGGAGGGTCCACCTGCTCCTGTCAGTTCTGCCAAATCTGACAGCTCTGGCAGGGATGGAGTCCCTCCCTCTGAGGCCAGATCCTCCCTATCAGGGTTAGATTCTGCCTGCACCTCTGGAGTTCCCTGGGCTGGCTCACCAGGCCCAGTACCCTTGTCCATGGATGCTTGGCCCTTTGTTCCAGGGTCCAAGTGTCCAGCCCCTCCCGTCTGGCTAGTCTGTGACCTAGTCACAGCACATACCCACTCAGGGAGCTCCAATATTTTCATATGGAGTCCTCTCTCCACCTCTGACCATGCAGAGGCTTCAAGGTCATTGCCCAGTAAACACTGGACTGGGAGCACCTTTGACACAGCTACCTTCATAGGGCCTGTCACACCTCCCCATTCCAAATCCACCACAGCCATAGGATGGAGTTTGGTGGTGCTGTCTGCATAAGTCACCTGGTGAAACTCACCAGGTAACAAACTCTCCGGGGGCACCAGCTCATCCAGGACCATAGTTACACTAGCCCCAGTGTCTCTGATAGCCTCCACCTCAGTCCCATTCACTTTAGGCCTCTGCCTGTACTTATCCATGTTTGGAGGTAAGGCAGTAAGGGTTGCAATATTCACCCCACCCAGGGACACTAAGGTTGCTTGCCCCACCTGATTACCCTCCACTGGGGCACCACTCTCCACCCCTACACTGACACTGGCAATCCCTGTGGATGGCCCCTTAGGGGGAGCTTTTAGTGCAGACAGCATCTCCCTGCTTGTGCCCTGGCTGGTTACAGTCAAAGCACTTACCCACTTTTGAGGGATCAAAGAATTTACCATTCTTTCCCTGAATCCACCTCCCTTGGGTTTTGGGTTGGCTCGGGGCCCCCCTCCTTGTGCAGGTTTTTGTGGGTCTTTGGAGGACTCCTTAGGTTTTTGACCTTCATTTCCCTGGGCTTTCCCCTGGGGAGGGACCTGTCCTCCTTTCTTCTGGTCACCCCCTGGTGCTGAATGGAAACCCGGGTTCTCACCCACTCATCAGCTGACTCCCCCAACTCTCTGGGGTCTGTCAGCTTAGAGTCCACTAGATACTGGCGTAACTTCTCTTCTGCACAATGAGTCAAAATGTGTTCTTTCAAAAACAAATTATACAATCCCTCATAAGTGCTCACTTTGTTACCACAAATCCAGCCTTCCAGTGCCTTCACTGAAACATCCACAAAGTCTATCCAAGACTTGGAATTCAATTTCTGGGTGTTCCTAAACTTCACCCTGTACTGCTCTGGAGTCAGACCAAACCTCTTGACTAAGCAGGCTTTCATCTGCTGGTATGATTCTGCATCCTCTCCCTTCAGGGTCAGGAGCCTATCCCTCCCAGCTACTGGAATCAACTCCCACAGGAGTGCACCCCAATACCTAGAGTGGACCCTACTCATCTTAAGGGCCCTCTCAAAAGCTGCAAGCCATTTGTCAATGTCATCCCCCTCAGTGTACTTGGGCACAATACCCTTTGGAAGTTTAGGTTCAAATCTGCCACCCCTGGACATCTCAGCATCTTCTTCGCTTTCGCTGCCACCATTTCTCTTCTCCTCCTTCTCCCACCTCTTCTCAGCCAAATCCAGTTTCCTTTGCTCTAAAGCTATCAAAGCTAATTGAGCCTGAAGCTGTCTCTCTGCAAGGGACCGTAGTGGTTCCTGAGTAAGGGACCCTTCCCCACTCCCACCATCAGGATTCTGTTGGCTTACACTAGTTATAATGGAAGAGGCATCATCCTCCTCTCTTGGGATGATGTTGGGGGGACACCCTCGACCCCCCTTGATTCTCCTCAGCTGCCTGGTCATGGGCTTGTATAAACTGAAACAACCCTGCCTTCCTATACCTCTTGGAAGCAGGCAGCCCCCTAAGCCTACACTGTTCCCTAAGCTCAGCCAACTTACACTGGGACAGTTTAGCCAGGTCCAACTCCATGGTTCCCTAGTTTTGGGTCACAACACTAGGCACAATAGACTTAGAACAATTTGGAAAAATCAAAACAATGGATTAAAAACAGTTTAGTCCAAATTCCAAAAATCAAACTCAAAAGTTTTGTTCTAAGGCAATTTAGAGGATTTTTATAATCTTAATTCATTCACTGAAAGGTGTATTTTTTTAAACACAAGTCCACATCCACACCGCTGAGCACCAAATGTTGGAAAGTGGGTTATTGGTAGGGGCAAATGTAGGTCTGCCACTAGTAATAAGACCACAAACACTGGATAGGACTCAGCATAGGTCTAAGAAAATTATTCCTATGCTCAACCCCTGGTAACGTGGCTGCGAGCAGACAGGCTTAACTTCAAAGACAGGTATGTAAAGCATTTAAAAACACCAATTCAGTAAATAATTAAAACACAACACATAATAAAAATCCAACACCAATTTATAAAAATAGGAAATATTTTTATCTTTAAAATGACACCAAAACGACAAAAATCCAATGTAGGGAACCGGAGATATGAATTTTCCAAGTTTAAATAAAATCTAGCACTTAGAAGCACATAGCACCATATTGGGACATAGCCTCGCGATAGACCGGGCCAAAGTCAAAGTTTAAGGCCGACCGCGATGGAGCCCTGAGCGGATACCCCACGCGGAAGGTCCCGGTCAATGTTTTTACCTTCGCACTTAGAAACTTTTCTGGAGCTTTTCTCCTCGAGGCCCCTTGACGCTCTCCGTCAGTCCGGATCCGGTGCGGCTCCGCCGGGCAGCCTTTCGACGATCTCCCGGTGAACTTCCCTGGAGCGGACTTAGAAACTTTTTCAAGATCGCTTCAGCGGGGCAATCCAACAATCCAGGCCGACACGCGATGGAAGGCAGGCGGATAGGCGCTCGCGGTTGCTCCCGGTCGATTTCTTACGAGCGGACTTAGAAGCTTTTCTGGAGCTTTTTCTCGTGGGGTCCCTCGATGCTCCTCATGTAGCCGGATCCGGTGAGGGTTCGCCGGCTTCAGATTTTCGCTAGTCCCGGTCAATCTCTGGAAGTCGAGGCGATGGAGCTTTTAGCGGGACGAACCTGGTGGGCTTGGCCGACTCGCGGTTGAAGGCAGGCGGCTTGGCTGACCAGGATGAGTCGGTCCCCCTATGGAGCTTTTTTCCAAAGTTCCTCCAAAGTTCCCCAAACTTCCTGAACTTCTTCCTGAAGTTCCTCAAAGGGTCCCAAAGTGTCTCAAACTTACTCCAAGGGTCTGGAAGCTCCAAGATGGTCCTTGAAAGTTGAGGACTTCAATTCCCACAATGCACTGGACGTCACCCTTACAAATCCACTGGTAGTTCCCCAGGTTGGTGATTCTTGGTGGTGAGGGTCCAGATGAGCTCTGTTAACCTGTAGCTTGCAGGGAGTCCACTCTTGAGTTCTTTTACTCAGCACAGTTAGTCCACAAAGCTGTAGTTTCAGGGGGTGCAGTCTCCAGAGGTCAGGCCTTAGAAGTCTTTGCACAGCAGAAGTTCCAGCAGGGCCAGTCTTGCTTTCTTCAGTTTCAAGCAGCAGATCTGAGGGGCTGGGCCTCTCTCAGATACTTATTCCACAGTCTCTGGGTCATCCAGGAGGTCAAGCTTCACCAATAGGAGTAGGGTAACTGCCCACTTGAGTGACTACTTCCTGCAGAGTGTGGCATTATTTTATCCCAGAGTGCAACAAAGCTTCCAAATCCATAATGGCTGATTTTCCAGCAAGGAGGTAAGAGCTGGCTAAACACTCCCACTGAGTTGGCTAATTAACCCAGCCTCTCCTCCCTACATCTGCACATACCTTCCTTAATCCTGCCATCTGGCTGGGGTGGGGGTTCAAAGCTGTTAATGACACTGCTCTGGGCTCTGCCCCTTTGAAGCTCATTGTTTACGACCCCTCCCCTGGCCTGGCATTCCTGCAGAACAGCTCACTGCCCTCCCAGTCCATCTGGCTGACCCCAGGGGATCTTTATCACCTCTTCAGGCAGGCTGGCTAATCCTCTTAACTCTGACCAATCAGGGCAGAGCACTGGCAGGCTGGATTTGGAACTACAACTAAGAAAGTGTTATAACTTCTTGTCTGTTCACTTTGGGAAAAATTCAGTAACATCATATTGTAGGATTTATCCATACCATTCTAGTGAGTCTTTGAATGGAATCTTTATCCCTGTCCTGTTAATAGTTATTGTTTAATAACTTTCCCCCATGTTATCCTATGGGCCATGGGGTTTGCAATGGGAAAAATGACGTGGGCCATTTTTCCAGCACCAGGACCTACAAAAACATATTTTATAAGTACTTGGCTTATTTTCACAGGACCCCCACCCCATAGGTCACCTAGGGGAGACCCTAGGGGTGTTGAATCTGTAAAAATATTGCAGATCCTCCAGGCCCAGTGCCCCCAGCATCAAAGTCGAATTTGGGCAGCACTTTAAACAATGGGGAGAGTGAAATGTGAATTTCACTTAACCCAGGGCATTTATAAACTCATTTTATAAGGGTCTACCTTATAGATACCTGACCCCCCACCCCTGGGATACCTAGGGAGACCCTGGGGGTCATTATTATGCAAAAACATTTTAGGTTGACCAGTTTTAAGTGCCCCAAACCCCAAAGTCGAGTTTGGCCACAATTTGCATGTTTAAGAGCAGTCCTGGCACCCAGAGCTGCTTTTAAACTGACCACAGGCTTCAGCAGTGCACACATGCAAGTGCAAAAAGGCTGCTGGCCTCTAAACTGCCATGCCCCAGGATACTGGGGACTTCTAGGTAGTTTCAATCCCCTGCCCTATTATATACTAGGGGCTCATGGGGTAGGTCATGCCAATTACAGGGGTACCCCAACCCAAAGTGTACCCTAGTGTATGTAGGTGCTTTACTGTTATCTAAGTGTTTCAGCATGGCACTGGCCCTGGGCCTGGTTAAACAGAGCCCAGGGTCAGTTAGAGTCAGTTACCACCAGTTCCAGTCAGCAAAAAGTTGGGGGGTGCCCAGGGCACAGGATGACTTTCCAACATACACACACCAGCTCACTTACTCATACAAATACTAGCACATTCTTACGCTCTTATACAATCACTGATACAAGCAGACACTCATCCATACAGCCACTCTCACAATCACACACTCTCACTTATAGCCATTTATATACTCCAACACACATATATACTGCCTTTCACATATGTAGTTACTCACACATGTACCACTGAGATATACATTCACTCACTAATACACCCATACACACACTCACCCACCCATACAGTCCATCACAGATGCACTCTTGAAACCATGCACCCAGTGAATCACCCACTCATACCTCTATGCACAGAGTCACACACCCCCACCCAGAAAAACACTCAGGCACCCATACAGATACTCAGACAACCAATCCATAACCCATATAGACACTCATGTAGCTATTCACAAACCCATGCAGCCGCTTACACATCAACAGACAGACGGATACAGACATTCACACAGTTTCGTCACTAACCCAAGCATTCAGTAAGATATGTTTAATCACTCACTTATAGAGTCAGTCACGCACCTACTAAATCATCCATTCAGACACTTATACACCCACTCATTCTTCAATACACCTTTCCCTATATATATTACACATATTTAAACTTTACAGAAACACACAGTCACTGGATGATGTCATCAGTGATGTCATCAGTGATGTCATTTGAGATGTCATCAGTGATGTCATCAGTGATGTCACTGACCATGTCATGAGTGATGTAATATGTGACGTCATCAGCAGTGCATTGCGGGGCGCGAGTTATAGTTAGCTGAACTAACTATAACGGGGGAATTTCTATGGTTTTGTACGAGTGAAATGTCCAACTAACTATAACGTCCCTGAAACCTATGGTTTTTTCAGTGAATTTCAAAGGTTTTTAAAATGCTAATTTCTAACTATAACGTGCCTGAAACCTATGGTTTTTTAAGTGAATATATATATATATATATACACACATACATATATATATATATATACACACACACACATACATACCCACAGTTTATCCTTGTATGAAGACGCACTCGCCTGCTGGCAGATTCTCAGAATTCTTTTATTTCATTCAAAACCGGCAATTTCCATCCAGATAATATTTTCTGCCTAACGCATTTTTGATCAAGCAGCTCCTTGTTCACAGGCTTGCCGAAGTCTTCGCAGAAATGCCGATAAACCAATTTGTCTGCATGCTAATTAGATATTCATGGCCCTCTGGTGGGCCTCTCAGGCGTGTGTACCTTCTGTGCATGCTGGGACTTGTAGTGTTTATCTGCCAATTCTTCCTCTCTCATGGGGTTTGCGCCAACTCCTGTAATTAATTTATTAATACAAAGCCCTCCAGTGGGCCTCCAAATGCAACTTGCTGAGTTAATGACATTTTTCTCTGCTCGTCTGCAGTCCCGCCTTTCAGGCTCGAGTAGTTCGAACCCTCTCTCTTCATTTGCGGGTGGTGCAGCCTTCTCCGGCAGGACAGCCGGAATAAATATACCTACAGTTTATCCTTGTATGAAGGCGCACTTGACTGCTGGCAGATTCTCAGAATTCTTTTATTTCAAGCAAAACCGGCAATTTCCATCCAGATAATATTTTCTGCAGCTCCTTGTGAAAAAAATAGCTTTGTGGTTAGTGTCCTTCTTCAAGTAATTTTTGTCTCTTTTCCATTTCCTAAGTCTGTTAAAGACAACACAACAGCTATTTTTTTTTTTAAACTGCCCTATGGCAGTCTCAACTGTAGAATACTGACCACTACTAAAAATAGTCCGGATGCATGTGTCTGCATCTATTTTCACACTCTTTACAAAACCTCTTCCTCGGGCACAGTTCTGTGTGCAGCACCATTTTAAAGCATGTCTTTTCACCTCACGGACTTCAGCCAATGCCTTCCATAAATGATGAACTGCAAGCAACATCCTTTCAACCATACATTCCAAAAAGGCCACCCAGGGCTCCGGTGCAAATGTGGGAAGTTTGTGGCCTCAGAAGAGAAGTCAACCACTATGTAAGTGCTACAACATAATACAGGGCATTGAAATTAATAATGCAATTTAAAATACCAAAAAATAAAAAATTATATCGCATAAAATATATCTATTTTAATAAAATCCCACAGTAGTCATTACATCCATGACACCCACAACAAACCTATTTCCTCCCTACAACAAGCACCTCCCACTCACAATAAAAACACACATCCATTCTTCACACCAACTCTGTCTCCCACATCACCCACACCCACCACTCCCTAATCTCTCAAATACCAACAAGAACAAAACATTAATATCCTCCCAAAACAAAACAAATCAAATACACACCCATCCAACCTGTCCCAACAATCTCTCCCACAACTCAGCCACAGTTTTAGAAGTAAAAAAACCCAGCCCGTGTTTTCTTCAGGTCATCTGGGGCTGCTGCTGTGCTGCTGTTTCATCCTCCAGGGCCTGGCTGGTAATGGCTGCAGGTTCCTATCTTCCTAAGGAGGCAAGCAGTACCCATCAGAGTAAGCAGTGAGCTTGCGAAGTCGCACAGCGGCACCGGTTGAGGACTTTTACAGTATTTTTCTCAAATCCAACATCTATTAATTTACCAATAGTCTTACAAATATTATTCCTTGTTTAGGGTGAAGTTGACTTTAGGGCTTTGATTAGGGGCAAGGTTTGAAAAAGTTAAGGTTTTAGGGAAATTAATAGTTTATATGGTTAGGATGGACTAAAGTTTCAAGAGGGCCAGGTTTTGATGGGGTCTGATTAATGTAAGTGATGATATGAGAATGGCCTATAAACCCCAGGGAGAAGGTAAGGGGGATGGTGGCACAGGAGGTGGTACAACGGTCCGCCCTCACACATAAATTGATGATAAAAGAGGCATTCACAAGAATTAGTGTTAATGGATGTCTGATAGTAGTACATACACAATTCAGGAATATAGTGGCAAATAAATGCCATTTTTTGGCCTGCAATTTTGTTTTTCTATAGGCATATGTGTTTCCAGTACATTTCTATCGCAAAATGACATCATGACTGCAGGATGCATGAAGTGAAAGGAAAACAAGCAACCTGATTGTCCCTCTCACTTTCTACTCCCCAAAACACAAAAATAAACTCACAATACTGTCCCACTATCTATGTCAGTTATAGAAGCAATTATGTCCTGTAATGAATGATATACAAACAAAATAGACATGAACATGAACATACACACCATCTAAAGTCTCACAATGGAATATCAGGCTGCAAGGGATTATTTTCCAAGCTGCTACTCAGGGCTGCCAGTTCCTTAATTCTCTCAGTGGAAAAACATTTGGCAAAACTAGTGTCAGATGAGCACGAGCAACATAGGCCTTACCCATTGCACGCCCTGATCCTGGATTCTCCTGGCCGCTTGGCAATAGGGACGTTTGCGGTTTGTTGGATGGGTTCCCGCATAGTACCCTTGAGATGCAGATGCTACGCAGGGTTGCTTTGGACCCGAGTGGCAAAGACAGCTGTTCTGCTGTTTGTTTATTTTAAAATATTAGAAAATTTCCCGTCACTTCAACTGTGAAAATTTGAAAAAAAGTTTGAAAAAACATATGTGAAGTTGCAAAGTGTGTGGCTTTACAACATCAATGGCAGAAGTGTGCAGTAAAAAATAGGTGAAGTTCTACCAGCAAATTTAAATTATACCTGATTTAAAAGTTGCAATTATGAAAGAAGGAAAATAATTTAGCAATCTTCTGAGCAGCCACTTTTTGCTCCTCCACATTCCACATGTGTTGCTGTGTTGCTGCTTGAAATAAGGCTACTTATTAGCAGTATTAACCACATCAGGTACATGTAAGAAAAACACTGGTAGCGCATAAGAGTTATTAATTTTGGGCAGGGAGTCCCCCACCAGCTCAATAAATCCACTTTAGGTCAAGACAGTTCTGAGAGAATCTCTGCTCAACTCATAAAAGTTGTAGCACAAGCAGTAGGCAATCTTCAGAGAAATGCGGGCTACATTCATGCTGTATAAATAATTTCCAAGGAAAAAACCAAACACAATAAAATTCCAATTTAGAAAAATTGGGGAAAATGTAGAGTTTTAGGGCAAAATGCTCCAAGGAAAAGTAAAAAGCAAATCAAAGTCCCTTTTCGCTGCTGACCCTACTCCTAGGCGTGATTTTGGGCCGACACTGATGGAGTGGAATTCGAATACACCAAGAGAGTGGTTTCAATCAAATTTGTTGCATTCCGACTAAGGGCCTCATTTACAGTGTTGTGAACAGGTACTCTATCAAAAATGTGACAGATACCCTTTTCGCCTTATAACAAGTACCACAGGATATATTGCACTTGTAATAAGGCACACAGGATATTGGTCATGTTTATCATAGAGGGCCCCATCCACCTAACACTAAAGCAGGCCCTAAGTCTTTTTTATGGAAGTTAACATCTTCCAGTGGAGCAGGGTCCAAAGCTGTGGCAAGCAAGCATCGCTTGGCATCAAGCGCTCCAAGTAGGTAACCTGGATTCTGTAGCAGGAGAAGTCACTCTGTAGGTTGGATAGATTTGTATAGATTTGCCGCCTCACTCTGAACCAAAGTAATACCTTCAGACTTACTCACTTTTCTGGAAGTAGAGAGCCCGCTGTAGAGCAAGGCTAGAAGCCATAGCTGACCATATGCCTTCTGCACAAGGTCTTGCTGAACCAGCTTTAAGCATGAAAATAAAACTTCAAGCAGGAAAAATCTGACTTTCTTGCCCACTTCAGGTGTGACGTCCGTGGGTACACCTTGTCCTGGTCTCCCAGAGACTAAAAAGTGACTTAGTGACACATTTTTCAACATTCTGGGAACATTTCTCCTGCTCAGTCCTGCACCCCCAAGCTCCTTATGTCAGGCTTTAGGACCCAGGTCTCTCTCAAGCCAGTCTACTGTGGGATCCAGTTCTCAGTGCTCAACTGAGCCATCTTGGATCAGGAGTCATTCTGCAGGAAAAGAGAAGGCCAACCACTTGCCTCTTGTTGAACAATTACAATCCCTAGGTGCCAACAGCAGTTATGAGTCTTTTAGTCCTTGTGTGACTTCACTTCTTCCAGCAGGAGTCAGGAGTCTTCTTCAGAAGGGCATTCTTGTTCGGAAGATGTCTACTCGTTTCCCAGAATCTTCCTAAGAGGTTCAAGAGAGGGTGCCAAATTTTTCCTGTGCACTAGCCAGAGTTTGGAGAAATTCTACTATCCAACCATAACTACAGCTGGGTCTGGTGGCTTAGTGGACTAATGCGCCCACTGTAGGGGTCTGTGTTCGACTTCATTGTCACAGGTTTAAATCCCGTTGGGTCCTCTCAGCCTTTCATCCTTCTGGGGTTGATTAAATGAGCACCGTTGGGTAATAATAAACATCTGTTATTCAACGCCAATATACCCTTGGGTGAACGTGTGCTTTACAAATACACATGTTGTGTTATAAAAAAAAATATTGCCTTGCTGTCCCCCACCTCCTTTTGCAGCACCTCCCTCTCACTTTACTGTGAACCTACCCAGGACCCCCGTTTCAAGATGACAAAACCAAGCTGCCACCAGGCAGGCCTGTCTTCAGCTCCTAAGCTACTCCTCTACCTCTCACATGACAGGGCCACGGTTGTCTGGACTGGTATTCTCCTGTTTGCTGTACACCTGCTCTATGGCTATGGCTTGCAGCAGAATTGGTGGTTGTTGAAATGAGAATTCCCTCCTTATTTCACTGCCTCCTCGAATCTGCAGAGAAGCTGGCCTGTCATATTCCTTTGCATCACTTCACTTAGGTCTCTTGAAATCTGGGTGAGATGGGAAGACTGGAAATGCAAGTGTTTTTCTTTACAACATCATAGTAGTGAAAAAATGAATTTTGTCTTTCACTGCTGTAATAGGATAGCAGTGAATAACGTGATTTACAACCCACTGTTCATGCTAACGGGTCCCAATGGAATCCATACATAACGATTGTATTATTTCTGATAACAATTGAAGAAATGCCAAACGTACTTACCAGCCGGTGCCGCCCACTCGATCTTTAGGGTCTGCAGGAGGTCCCTTCCCATCACATGGTGTCGGCCTATCAGTGCTGGACCTGGCACTGTGAACATGCAAATGCGTTTTTTTGATACATATAATGAGTATACGTCCAGAGGGATACACCTTTCCCTGACCAGCTGCCTGTATGCAAGAAATGGGGGAAGTATTTATATACATTACCAAGCATTGGAAATGCAATAGGTCTCACATTTATTTTTAGTTGGAGTTATTGGCATTGTAAATGGTAATGTCTTTTACCTACCAAGGGAGGAGGGAGGGAGCAGTAGAGAGACACTGAGGTAAGGGGCTTATGCCTGGAATGCAAGCGAGAGGAGTAGAAAAGTTTTACACCTTGAGCCACATTTACACCACAATAGATCTTGCATTTGCAAGAGTTAGAGCTATTGGTGTTGTAAATGACAATGTCTTTCCACGCAGCTTCTGGTCAAGGATTTTGAAGCCACAGGAAAAGTGAGATTTTGGGTGCTTATTTTCCTAGAAAAGGGGATTATTTTCTTATATGACCCTCTTATGATCATTTGAGGTGCTGCTGAACTAGAAGCTGCCTGCTTTCTCTTCAATCCAATACGAGTTCCGGATGCGGCAAAAAGAAAACTGGAACAACAAGGGCATGCAGAGTATAAAATATGCATTCTGTGTGATATTTTAGGCTCAATCCACGAAGGTTGGGCACTAGATATATACTGGACGCTCATATAGAGACAATCCTAAAATAAGTGGGGTGTGGATGTGGTTTAACGGCCAGAGCTGCTGACTACGGAGCGGGAAAAGCGGGTTTGAATCTCGGCATCGGCTCAACATCCTGTGATTCTGGGCAAATCACTTAATCTCCCTGTGCCTACAAAATGAATGTCCTTGTGTGAAGGAACCGGTGCTCACGTAAAGCACCCCAGTACTATCCAGTGGTGTTTGCACTATATAACAAGCATTTGCAATGCAATAGGTCTCGGATTTGTAAGAGTTAGAGCTATTGGCGTTGTAAATGACAATGTCTTTTACCCATGTGTTTTGGTTTTGAGCGGATGTATGTGGTGTGGAGTGGAATTATGTGGGTTGGATTGGAATTGTTAGTTGTGGAATTGTGTGTGGTGGAATTGTGTGGTATGGAGTGGATCTGTGTAGTAGAATTATGTAGCATGGTGTGCAGTGGAATTATGTGGATAGTAGTTATGTGGTATTAAATGTATTGGAATCATGTGGAGTGGGATTGTGTGTCATGGAGTGTAATTATGTGGAATGGTATTTTGTGGCGTGGTATGTAGTGAAGTTTAATTATGTGGTATGCTGTTGAATTTTGTGGCATGATGTGAAATTCTGTGGTGTGGATTGGATGTATGTGTGTTGTGTAATTGTGTTGAATTATGTGGTTTGTTGTCGAATTATGTGGTGTGGAATGGAAATGATTAGAGTTGAATTGTGTGGTGCATAAGTGTGTGGGTAATAAAAGCCAGAATCCTTAGTCTTCCAGGTTGGCTTTAATCAAATGCAACCACCGACAGAATACAGGTCTCAACAGCAGCACCTCCAAAGCCAGAATGCCACAAGACACTCCATGAGGTAACAAGGTTCCAATTCTATCACCAGACAAGCAAGTGTTCTACAGATCCCATAACTAAGCATGTAAGTAAATTACAACACATCCCCCTTACAAAATTTTAAAGATAACAGAACAGTAAAAGTCTCATAGCAATGGCCCAAACATGAGAAACAAAAACAAAAGAATAATGAGAAAATTCCAACATAACAGTATATAAAAATGAACAACATAGGAAAAATGGAAGACACTAAATTCTAATATAAAACATAATCCTTGAATTTCACAGGTACATGCCTGAGTCTAGTTGAACTATTATTGTTTGCATCTCTATCCATAGAAACGCAACTGTGGTCACTGGCTGTACGATGAGTTGTCTCAGTGATTTTAACCAGTCTAGACATACTCCAGGTACAACCATTGTCCAAAGTTACAACGTTTTTCTTGATTGCGGTGATGACAAAAGGGCCAAGAAAATTAGACAAACCTTTGTGAACATGCTTGTTTCTTTTTACCAAAACACGATCACCCAGATTCCATTTCTTCACCCTCACTGACATCTTGTCATCATACCGCAGTTTGTATTTCTGCTGGTACTCGGCCAGTCTATTTTTCCTTAACTCTTCAGTCGCAACATTGTTCTTCCCGACAGGGAGCCATACTGGATTCAACTTAGAACTCGCTATCCTCCCTCTCAAAGCTTCAAAAGGTGATTTTTGAGAAATAGCATTAGGAACGGTGCGGTGTGCCCACCAAGTTTCTCTCAACACATCACCAAAGGAAACTCCAGAATCCTGTGCCCGTTGAGCACAACTCTTGACAACCCTATTCATCCTTTCTGTAAGGCCATTGGCCTGTGGAGAATATAAAGCCGTTTTCTGATGAATTATGCCTAGATCTACAAGAAAAGCATGCATCTCATGGGAAGTGAACTGCACCCCATTGTCAGTGACTAAATATTTGGGAACACCTTCTGAAGCAAAGACATCTTTTAAAAACTCAATCACTGACCTCGAATTAACAGAACTCATGCACTTGGAAATCACCCACTTTGAGGTGTAGTCCACTAAAAGAACAACAAACTTCTCATGAGAAGGCATTAATTCAAAAGGACCCATTATATCCAATCCCAGCTTGGTCCACACCGCATCTGGCACTTCAACAGGAGAAAGAGGAGCATGACTAGTCACATGAGACTTATCATTAATAGCACACAAATGACAGTCTTTGCCAACATTTTCTAACATTCGATCCATTCCTGGCCACCAATATCTTTCTCTGACCCGTGTTTTCGTAAGACTCCTTCCCAAATGTCCCTCATGAGCCAAGTTGATTACCTTACCCTTAAGCTCATCAGGTGGAACCACCCTATCACCTCTCATCAGATTTTCCTGGCAAAAGGTTAAATCATTCCTTACAGTCCAGAAGGGCTTCAAATCACAGTCAAGGTCTTTGTAACTAGGCCACCCCTTTGAAATAACCTCCCTAAGAGAGGAGAATACCTTATCACTAGCAGTGCAAGATGACCATTCTTCTTTTAACAA
The DNA here is from genome assembly GCA_963921515.1 of Calotriton arnoldi. Taxonomy (NCBI): domain Eukaryota; kingdom Metazoa; phylum Chordata; class Amphibia; order Caudata; family Salamandridae; genus Calotriton; species Calotriton arnoldi. Next base: position 13,704 of record CAWUFW010018720.1, on the reverse strand, counting down.
TGAATGCTCCATCAACCAATTTACACACTCAACCTCCTCTCCTACATGTTCAGAGTCCAGTGGCAAGCGTGACAAGCAATCGGCAGACTTATTGCTCAGGCCTGATATGTACTGTACACAGAAATTAAATTCTTGCAGACCCTCACTCCATCTCTTAAGTCTAGGAGTCATGTGGTCACTGTGATGACACGAGAAAATCTGAACAAGGGGACGATGATCAGATTTCACTGTAAACGGAATCCCCCATAAGTAAAACTTGAAGTGTTGTATTGCCCAATACACACTCAGCGCTTCTCTTTCAATGCAAGAGTAGTTGACTTCAGCTTCTCTAAGAGCTCTGGAGGCAAAGGCTACTACTTTCTCTTCTCCATCTACAACTTGGGAGAGTACTGCCCCAAGTCCCTTGAGACTGGCATCAGTTGTAAGGATGGTTCTCAATTTGGTATCGAAGTGCCCCAAAGTTGGCATCTTCCCAATTTCACTTTTGACCAATTCAAAAGCCACCTCACATTCTGGTGTCCAGACAAAACGTGCCCCCTTTTTAGCAAGACTCTGATGGGCTCAACAACACTAGCAAAACTCCTCACAAACTTGGACTAGAACTCTGCCATCCCTAGGAAGGACCTAACTTGCTCTTTGTCTTCAGGTGCTGGGGCCTTGACAATGCTCTCTGCAAGTTGTAGCTTAGGCTGTATACCTTCTCCAGAAATAACGTGACCGAGATAAGTGACAGACTTCAGTCCAATACAGCATTTATCCTTCTTGACTGTGAGTCCCTTTTCCTTCAACTTATCCAATACAGATCTCAAAAACCTTCTCATGTTCACACTCATCCTTACCGTAAGCTAGAATATCGTCCTGAAAAAACAGGACATTAGGTAAACTCCCCAGAATCATTTTCATTATTCTCTGGAAGTAGGCTGCCGCTGAGGCTAACCCGAAAGGCATTCTTAAAAATTGATACGCCCCCAAGGGAGTGACAAAAGACGTTAAATGCCTGGAATCTTTATAAAGCATGATTTGGTGATAAGCGGACGAAAGGTCCAAAACACCCAAAAATTTAGCTCCCTTCAACAAACTAATAGACTCTGAGATATTTGGAAGAGGCTGGCGGTCTACCCAGATCCATTCGTTCAATCCACGTAAGTCCACACACATCCTCACAGCAGAACCACCATCTTTAGATGCTAAAACCACCGGACTTAACCATTCCGAGGCTTCAATCTCCTCAATTACTCCCAACTTCAGCAGCCTTTCAAGCTCAAGTTTCAACGGTTCAACCATCAAATTCGGCACTCTTCTTACCTTATGTACACAGGGTTTGGCTGAACTCTTTAAAATAATTCGATGCTCAAACCCTTTGACACACCCAAGAGCATCAGAAAATACTTCAGGAAAATCTTTAAAGTATTTACTTCCAACATCCATCACCTCAATTGACATAACTTGCCTATGTGGATTCTCACACACACTGTCCATTAACATAACTTGATCATCTGGATTCTTGGCATTGGGATTAAGGATTATGCCCAAGTCAGGTTGATGTCTCCAACCAAGAAGATTATCTCCTCTCACAGCCACATAAACTTTACCCACAGTCTTCCTCCCTTTGAATGCAATCTTCGCTACTACATACCCAAGAATATCCACACGGGATCCACCATAACTAAGTGGAGAAATGTCCGGAGGCAAAAGCTTCACGTTTTCAAGTCCTACAACCTCATCCCATATTTTGTTCCCTATTAAAGTAAATGGGGAACCTGAATCGGCCATAACGCTGAATTCATTACCATCTACAGAAATGCTGCAAAACGACATAATAATTCTTTCAGAGTCAACACTCCCACCACCCTCAGAAATACTTGAAATAACCACAGTGCGGATAATGTCAGAATTGTTCTCCATCGCACGACCCTTCTTTGAGGATTTACAAACCCAGGCATAATGTCCTTTGATCCCACAGTTAATACATGTGGACTCCCTTGCATAACAATTAGGAAAACTAGAAGAGTGAGAAAAACTTCCACATCTGTAACACCGCATTCTTTGATTGTCACCACTACTTCTCTGATGATCAAAAGAACGTTGTTGGCATAGATCACGTTCATTACGTGGTTGAATATCTCTATTTGGAATAATGTGATGTTGAGTGTCCTTCAAAACACTCTTATTCTTTGTCCCCAAAGACACTTTGGCAATGGTGTCAGAAAACTCATCACCCATGTCACATTCCGACAAAGTGTGTACAGCACCTTGACTTTTCTTTGTGCCATCACCTTGAACTTGGTTACTATCCTCACGATTTTTCCTTATTTCCTTCACCCACGAGGAAGTATTTTCAACACCTTCCACAATCGCAATGGCCTCAGACAACGTGGGATTTTTGGATAAAAGCTTTTCTTGCACTCTCGAGCTGTTAGTGCATCTTACCAGTTGATCTCTCACAAGAGAATCTGAAAGATCACCGAACTCACATGTACGTGCCAAAGTTTTGAGAGAAGCAACATAGGTTCCCACACGTTCAGTGGTACCTTGTATCCTCGTGAAAAACCTATGACGCTCCAAAACCACATTTATACGAGGTCCAAAATAACGTTCTAACATAGTCATGGACATCTCATAAACATCTGTAGGCTCTCCCTCACCATTACCAACAGTTATAAGGTCCATGCTGTCGTAAATATTTCTGCCTTCTACACCTAAATTATGTAGCAAGATGGCTTGCTTCCTGAAAGCTGAAAATTTTTCTCCCCCAATTGCCACTATATACGAATCAAATAAATTCCTCCATCTTTTCCATGGAAGAATGGGTTCTCCCTTTTCTGATAAAAACGCTGGAGGCTGAGACATGTTGGTAGAAGTGGCCATAGTTGTGTTTCAAACAATTGTCTAAAATAAGAATTCTCACTTAGCAAAATAAATTTCTCACCGTGAATAAATTTGTGGAAAATCACAAGAGTGATAAGGAAAATTATCAACCTTTCCCTCGTAGTCTTCGTAGTCCGAATCGTGCTGTTGAAAACGTGTAGAATCGCGCTATCTTAAATCGCGCTGTTTCAAATCCAACCTAACTTGTAAAAAAAATAAGTGCAACCCAATTCAAAATGGCCGTCACGTTGCGTGACCTGACGCGTGCGTCAGACGTCAGGGTCAGCAGCACGTCAGAATGCAGGCACTCCGAGGCAGAATGGAGCTGGAAGCAAGAAGCTGGAACATGCAGGGCACGCAGCGGCACGCGATAGCAGAATTCAAAAGTAAGCTTGTAACGGACACTTACTTTTCTTCCTTTCGTGCCGATCCAAATAAAACGATAAGATCGATATTTCCAAGGAAAAAAAATTGTACTCCAGCGATGTTTCCAGTGCCCAGGACGTTGTTAAGGAGATCACATATAGCGCCTATAATGTCCAAAATCTTTCTCCACACATCTGAAGGAAAAAAAAAAAATGTAGTGGGTTCACAGGGGAATCAGTGGTTGCTCAGGCTTGTCCCCAATCAAGAGCTCCTCGTCGCCAGTAATAAAAGCCAGAATCCTTAGTCTTCCAGGTTGGCTTTAATCAAATGCAACCACCGACAGAATACAGGTCTCAACAGCAGCACCTCCAAAGCCAGAATGCCACAAGACACTCCATGAGGTAACAAGGTTCCAATTCTATCACCAGACAAGCAAGTGTTCTACAGATCCCATAACTAAGCATGTAAGTAAATTACAACAGTGGGGTTGAGTGAAATTATGCTGATTGGAATTATGTGGCAAGATGTGGAGTGTATTTGTGTGGATTGTGTTACCAAGTTTAAAAATGATGAAACAATTACAAAGAAAGGAGGCCTTTCATTGCGCAGAAATTCACAAAATTAGCTAGATGTCAAGGTTGAAAGACACGATAAACACTGGTGAAAAGAAACACTTCACTTTCACTATAAAGTTAATTTAGTAACTGCGTCTGGAGATTTGCAGACGGATGGCTGAAATGAAACAACCCAGAAATGAGTTAAAGAAATAAGTTATGAAAAGGCTTCAGTGCCATGAAGAGATGTTGAATAAATGCTCCCTTTATTATAAAAGGCATGATCTGCATTTTGTTTGTGCGTGCGCCATGAAATACCACAGCTTAAACGTTTAAACAAATGGAAAACGATGTAAAATATATCATTTACCAGCAGGTGGAGGGCAGCTCCAAAGAATAGTTTAAGATTTGGGAAAGGAGGCATAATTAGGGCAAATTAATGACTTCTGTTATATTGTGTATTCAACATTGCTCTCTGGCGTGTCCATTCTTCTCCCACGTAAGCAAGTCCTTAACCTGACCTACCAAAGGTAATTGATTGCAAGTCAGAATTTGTGTGCTTTAATATATACATTTCTATATACTTTTGTATGGATTTTTGGCAGAGTGTCATGGTGGATGGGTTGCTTTCGAGCTGGCAGCGAGTTTGTAATGCAGTTGACAAACCTATTGTGCATTTTTTCAATGAAAGAAATTGTGCACACAAAGGGTGCCACTGCACCGTGGGCATGCCCCACAGAGCAGATGAATGCACTGCTAAGATAGCTCGGTGCGTACGTGTACCTTTGCCAGCGGTTAACTGTAGTACAGCAGCGTGTTCATTTTTGCATCGCGCTTTCACTTTCACTTAAAGTGAAAGTGCGATGCTAAAATAAACACGCTGCTGTGTGCGTAATGGCGACAGCTTGTTAAATATTATTGTTAGCAAAAAAGAGAACCTGCGAGCTGCTTTTATGCGACGAGAAACGCTAATTTGAAGCGCTCGTGTCAGCGTAACCTGGGCATGCTGCCACACAACATCTACGAAGGAGAGTCACTGATGCCTGCCTTACAATTTTCCGTCTCCTGTTTAATTTCCGTTTGGCCAGGTGCACTTCGATGTGGAAAATGACTGTGCCTTACTTTGCACTTATTGTACCTCATCTCCTAGACTTCCGTGCTGTGCACGTTCTGGATGTATGCACGCGTGCAGCTCCGGGCAGTGTTTTAAGTGGCCTGCTGCCCAGGGCCAGCGAGAGATGTAGACAGAGCACGGGAGGCATAGGGGGCTGGCGTCTTTCTTCCTCCCTCCCTCCCTGCTCTCTCACAGTGCTTTCTTTCTGGTGTGAGCCAGACGTGACTCCCAGAGATCAGGCGGAATCTACTCCCCCAGGGCAGGAGATGAGGGTCACTGAGCAGCAGCTGGTGCGTGTTAGTTCCATTTCCACCGCCCTGCTTCTTATGTTACTGTAGGGTGTTCAGAGAATTATTATATTTAGAATAAAGTTCCACGCTGTATCAGTTTATTGATTGTGTACATGCCAGAAAACACGTAAATAGTATGTGATAATGTTGGTTAACTTTGAGGTACTCAATTTATTGACCTCGGTAGGATGGCAGACCCAATCAGCCCTCACTTGGTTCAAAACATCTGACTTCAATGTCACAGACAGACCTCAGAGGCAAATGGTCGACCTACTTTAAAATCTTCAATATGACCTTGAGAAGGGCTCGTCTTTGCAGAGCTAGGATGGCAACTTTCTTGCATGGCCTTGCTGTCACATTTATAGAAGTGGTGAGTGGGGACTAGCAAAGGATGTTGCCTTGGCAACTACAACACCTCACAGGGCAGAGTATTTGTTAAATCTTTTGAAATACCGCTCTTTCTTTACTGTACCACAATAGATGCGTAGCGTAATCCTCACAGGAAGCTGCATATGAGGGGGGTGCCTGACTGAAGCACTGTATGGGGCATATTAACAACGGCCAGCGATAATTATCGCTGGCTGTGCTTAGCGATAATTATATTATCGCAGGCTATCTCTGGTATTTATCGCCCTGGTAGCGCGTTATTAACAACGTGTTACTCCAGGGCGATAAAAATTCCAAAGATAGCGAGGTTATCGCCTTTTGCAGGGAACATCGCTGGTTTTTCAGCGATGTTCCCTGCAAAAGGCGATAACCTTGCTGATACGACCCACAGGGTCGTATCAGCACAATCCACCCCTATGTTAGGGATGGTTAAGTCAGGATTTTAGCAGACGTTAGGTTTTGGCAAAAACGGCCGTTTTCGCCAAAATCTAATGTGTGCTAAAATCATGTGAGCTGCCTTGTAAATATCGCGATGTAAACATCAGCGATATTTGCAAGGTAGCCCATCTTGGGTACGCCCAGTAACGCCCACTTTGCATCTCATTGGAGATGCAAAGTGAGGCGTTGTGAAAAAGGGTGCTAACATGCAATTATGCATGTTAGCACCCTCTTGTAAATAGGGCGCTGGTTTTATCTCCGCTTTTTTGGCTTTGTAAGCCAAAAAAGCGGAGATAAAGCCCTTGTAAATATGCCCCTGTGTGTTTTACTGCCGATATGTGCGATTCTTCAATTGCTCTGCTTTCTCCGGAAGTCTTTTGCTACATTTTGTGTTAAAAAATAGAGAGACTTTTCAAACATGAATGTTTTTCACTATACTATTCACCACTAATCCTTTATGGGTTCCGGAGTAGCGTGGCATTCGCCGAAAAATCGCTTCCATGCCTCGTCAGGGGTAGTAAGCACTATACAAATGCAATTACAGTACAATGTTTCAATACATGTAGTGTATTTTATTAAAGACCGCGTCCTTTGTTTTTATAAATTCACATGTCCTGGAATCAGATGGTTTCCAAGTGTCTTCCCTTCAGGGTGTGATGTCCCGGGACCCGGCACAGGGCCTTAAAGCTGGATGGCAGGGCTTACTCCATAGTTGTCACACCTCACAACATAAGGCAGACCTATTCATCCAGCCCACCACTGGCGTAGCAAGGGGGGGGCGGAGGGGGCGGTACGCCCCGGGCGGCACGAGATTTGGGGGCGGCAGGTAAATTTATCGCCAGCACCCCCCCCCTCTGCTCTTAGGCGCTCGGCGGCGGCGGCGGCGGCAAAAGGCAGGGACCGCCACGGGCGGCAGAGTGCCTAGCTACGCCACTGCAGCCCACTACACTTCATGCTAGGAATTTCGAGCCCTTGCGTACATTATATATAAAGCGAAGCCTTATGCCCCTGTATGCAACTAGATGTTGACTAAAAAGTCAGGCTCTGCGCCCAATTTAATCTCTATGCTACATGTGTTCTCCTTAAACGCTGAGAAGGCACTTTTAAAGAAGAGTGCTTTCTCTCCAAAGGTCAGATGCCATTTCGGAGGCAGCGTTTACTTTGAAAGACTTCCTGTAACAGTAAATCATTGTTCGGAGGCAGTTTTGGCCATATTCTTTAGTTTTGCTTTTATTTTTAAAGGAGAGGACACGTGGCACAGCTGCCGACTTTGGAACTGGAGAGTTTAGTTCGAATCCTGGCCTCGAATCCTGTGATTACGGGCACCTCACTTTGCCCCCCCCTCTCTCCCCCGGCCCTTCCATAAACACAAAAAAAGTGTAACTTCCGTTTCTCGAGTAATACGCTCCTAGGGCCAAGTTCGCCCATATAAAACTGCAAATAATGATAATAATTAAAAGCAACATGTATCCGCAACGAAGCCTGCGGCAAAGACTGAAACGCTTTCTGTCAAAGAATGACAAAAATCCCAAAGTAGCAAGGCTGCCATGCTAAAAGATGAAAGCGTGACGGCCGCAAAGCGGACACTGCGCTGATCAAGGAAACCAAACACGGTAGGGGTGATGAAGGTGGGGGCATGACACAGACGTGCAAGTAGTGCGCGCATGTTGAAGGTGGGGGCATGACACAGACGTGCAAGTAGCGCGCGCATGTTGAAGATGGGGGCATGACACAGACGTGCAAGTAGCGCGCGCATGTTAATGCGCACTATTTTATAAAATAACAATTACGCTGTGTAAGCGTAATAAGACTGTAGTGAGGCGGTGCTGCTTCTGGTAGAAACGGAAGTTACGTATCGGATCGAGATCCAATAAGAAGCCCGCTAACAAAATAAATGCCAAAGTCCACAAATAGCAAGCAGCGAGAAATTACTCTGCAATAGGTGGAGTTTCACCACCAATATAGATTACTAAATGTCTGAGAGAGACAGCGTATGCGCGCTGCCTAGCCGAGACCTAAAAACTGCAACAACAAAAAAAGAAGTACCATCAGCAGGAATAGGGTGAACACTCCTATATGGACGATCCAGTAGAGCAAGAATAGGTAAAAGAATTCTAGCCTAATAGACCCAGTGCCATATCATGGAACAAATTACCCTAATAGTGTAGTGCCCCTTCAATTAAATTATATCCAAAAATACACTTTGCGCAAAACACATAAAAGAACGCAACACCATGCATACTGCATCAAACAATACGTGTCCCAATGGACATTATGCAGATGTATGCGAAGCACATATGCTTCTTTTACCATGACGATGCTCAGCAGCAATCTACCTAAGCGACATCAAACAAAACATATCTCAAAAGACATAGTGCAGATGTGTTAAATGCGTGTTCGCTTTCTCTAACGCAACAATGTGCAACTGATATAGAAATGTTAAATTATTCAGGTGCATCACCACAAAAATGTCATTTATATGCGGGTCGACGTGCGTCTCTTTGTGCCAAGCTCCATTACCCTTCACGTTAGGTGGCAGATCCCATACTGCAATACATGGCGATAAGCTACAAAATAAAGAAAGATTATCGCGCCTCCGATGTACATGGAAATCTCTCTACGCGGCCCAAAAAATTGAACTACCACTTGAAATATAACTGCACCATAGACAAAGGCACATCGCTTACCTTCAATCAATAAATACCTATGCTAGCTCTAATGGATTTTTTTTTAAAGTGCTCAACCTAGGAGCCGCTTCCATCGCCAAATGAAGCACGAGATCAAACATGGGTAAACTGGCTGAAATTAAATACGTACTCATGACGTGAAATTACCCGATCGGAGGATGAAGCCGTTTTCAAACTCCAAACATAGCAAATGTCCCTTTTTAAAAGATGAATAGAGTGAAATTTGGCGGCCATCTTAAGAGAGTTTAAAGTAATTGACTGGATAGTTTGAAATTGCTAAGAACCGACACCTGTCTCAAACGGCATGTAACAATACATCCACAATAAGAGCCCCCGCTACACATCTTGAGCAGGAAGAATTACCTGCTTATGATATCTACAACCAGGGTACCACTGAACCCCCGCCATAATGAGCCAGCATTGTATACACTGCACTTTTCGAACGGCCAACACAGACTTGTTGTTGAAGGGGGAAACAGACACAAGGGTGTGGAAGCAAGATGAAGCAGTGAATGGGCGGGTGTGGGATCCAGATAAAACTGGGGTTTTTAAAAGTGGCCAACGATATGCACACACTTTGAAAAAAACACCCATAATGAAAAAAGATGGCAGTGCAAAAAAGTAATATAGTGCACAAACACAAAGGGAAAAAACCCTTTTGTGTAGGGATACCTGTAATAGGCCAATACTCCAGGGGAGGAGCAAGACACGAGAAGGTGGGACATAGAAAGGAAATAAACCGTTGAGAAGCAAGCTTTTGCGAGTGACGCTTTCCTTAACCAGTCAGCAGGGGGGGTGGAATGAAAGCCCACATACTGAATACAGCATGTCTTCCAGACAGCGCATGTGCTGCCTAGGCTCGACCTAAAAATAGTGCAGAAACCTTCCACTCTAAAACAAAACTGTGAGGATTGGAAAAAAGGCTGAGGACTCCCTGTTACTGCCTTCCATCTACTTGTTCTGCGTTTGCTGTTGACAAAGAAAAATGAAGGGGATAAGACTAAAAATAGCAACAAAAAAATAAATAAATGATAATAATAATAAAAGTCAGCACTAGACAAAGCAATTGGGGAAAAAAATAATAACAATAAAAAACAGGCAACGCAGAAATAACACAAACACCCAATGGTATACTCTGGAAAGCAGGACTCTGTCACTCACAGGTCCCTGAACTGCAACGTCATGACAGTCACTTGGTGTGATGACAACGATACCTTGTGAGTTTCTGTATGGAATCTCACGTCTTGTATAGGTTTATCTCCCAACTGACAGGACAATGGACAGATGTGAGGAAAAGTTATGCCAACCATGCTGCTGTGGTGTCGTAATGTGTGATCCCAAAGACTGACTATTGTAACAGTCAATGGCCCTCATCACAAGAGGACTCACTTCTGATCGGGCCAAGAAGGGGAGTTATGGGCCCTGTCAGAAAAAGGACATCTGGTGGAACACTACCGCTCTGGTAAATTTCACCAGGAAATTTTGGTTGCTGAAAGCAGTGGAAATATCCTAGTGAAAGGCCAAGCCAAATTGAGGACTTACTGGGTGGCTAGGGCCTGGATTTACCTACTCCCCAGAACTTCCTTAGTGAAGCATCAGAGACAAACTCGTAATTTCCCCACACCTGAAGTTACTCAGTACTCCTGCTATCAGTAACTCCGGGAATGAGGCCAATACTGACCCATTTCACAGGCAACTCTTAATGAGGCCTATATATGACCCTGCCGACATTTGTATTGTCAGTTATCCAATCATTATAGAATTTCACTTCAAAACTGTATAAGGCCTTCAGACGTGTGCTCATGCGCTGTAGACCCAAAGAGATCTGCACCGTCTGACTGTGGAACAAGGAACGCGGTTCAAGCGCCTCCGCTTCACCCGCGAGATTCTGAACTGGCCATAACTAGTGACAATCTTGTACCCCGAGTGCTCTCCGGGCTCCAAAACAACTGGTCACTTAATGCACCTCGAGAATAAAAAGGGCTCGGGCAGGCTTCGCTGATCTGGGCCTAAGCTTGGGCACGGCTCCTCCTAGGACTGAGAAGGATTGAGATCCACCCACTTTTTACAACATCCATGGTATTATCTTACTTCAATACCTCTGGTTGTTTGCATTTTTTGTGGTTTCATCAGCCCAATCTTGTCCATGCACTGTATGAATAATAATAATAATAATAATACTATTCGTATATTATTATTATTAATAATACTGATAATGATAATAAAAACATTATTATATATTAACAATGATAATAATAACAATACTAGTAATTGTTGTTATTATTATTAAGGAGAAGAACAATTATTATTATCATTATTCTTATTCTTATTATTAATAATAATAAAAACAAGAATATTAATAACAATGATTATATAATGATAATAACAATATTAATGCGTGCTATTATTATCACTTTTAATATTGCTCACAATGTTAGTTATTATTATCTTTATTATTAATATTATTATTATTATTATTAATAGTAATGAAAACAATAGCAATGACGATGACGATGATGATTATTATTATTAACGCTGTTATTTATTATTATTAATAATAGTAATAATCATCATCATCATCGACAAACAGTAGCTGCAAGGGTTGTGCTGTAATTGATGAGATGCTCTAGTAACTCATGTGCCCACATGGGCCAGTTCATGAGATGTGTGTCTGTACACACCGCACACCTGCATCGACCAGGAAGAGAAGCCCCCAGCGGTGCAGCGCCAGCCCCCGTGCAGTGCAGCAGCTGTGCTTTAGCCACATATATCTGCAGCACGAGTGACACAACCTTTAGGGACACAGTGAAGCTCAGGCGCCGCCATCATTGCTGCAGCAGAGCATCTGAGGCTGAGCATGGACAAGACCTAGCTCTTCGAATGACCCCAACGGAGCTGCACCTCCCCCCCCCCCCCCAGCGCGCCTTGAGACCCTAACGGGTGAGTAGCGCGCTCTACAAATCACTGATTGATTGATTGATTGATGAATGGAAAAGACATGTGGGATTGAAGTGGGTCGAACCTGAGAAGGCGCCCTTGGATATCTGGTGGCTGTAGCTCGGAAAGCCTGGGCGCATCTTGGCAGCTAACCCACCAAGTAAAATGTAAAGGAAATATTTTCAATTTTCCTCTTGGCTTAATCAGTTAATTTTCTTTTGTACTAGTGGTGTTCGGATATGGAAATGGTCATATTACCTACAAACAAACATCGATCTAAAAATAGGAGATTGAACCAGGGTGAATAATAACAGAGAAAGGACATACAGGACCCAATTCTCAAAGAAATGAAAAAGTATCTTCGTGGATTTACAATTCCTTTTGAATGAACTTTTTTTGAGTTTTAACAAATCTTTCCAGGAGTATTCCTGGGAAACTGCACCAGTTGTAGGTTTTCCCTTTGGGAAAGTTGAGATTTTATGGCCTTGCCATTTCCACAATGCAGAATCGCAGGCACTGGACAATTTCGAATTGTGAGCGTAAAAGTACTGAAAATGACTTTGTGAGCCAGGCCCATGGGCTACAGCTCAGCAAATGATATCTCTGGGAATATGAAGCTGTGCTTGGAGTATTGTTGTGGTGCAAGGCCTCGCAGGTAAGTCTGCACCTTGGCGTGTGGAGGAGTCACTTAGGGCCACATGGATCAAAATAGCATTTTGCGAATATCAAATAGCAATTTTTACCGAATACCTATTTGGTAATCGTAAAATGCGATGTATGTAAGGAATCAGTAAAGATTTAGCAATTCCTTTAAATTACTAAATAGAGATTTGATAACTAGGTAATTGCTATTAGATAATATGCTACCAACAAGGAAAAGGTCCATTTTGTGTCATATGTATGTATAATTACCATCAACTTTTCTCACACCCCTTATTCATCAATACTCTTTCGTCCTGCCAATCATACGATGAGACCTGTTTATTGCAAAGATATCTATGCCTTTTATTAAAAATACTTGTTTCGTCTTCCAATAAAATCCCATAAAAACAGTATCAACAATTCATAACATCAAACTGTCATCAAGAAAAAGGGTTTATCAACCCCTATTACATATGGACAAATCACTAATGTCTTATGACTGTATTCCTTCAATGTTATCCTTTATGACGGTTTCACTTCATTGTTAAGGTAAAACATCATTATTTTATACACATGAGATATTCTCCTCCAAAATCAATGCTTCTAAATCTTCCCTTAAAAATCTACAAAAACATAATCAATTAACAGAAAATCAAAAAACTATTTATAAAATTAAGAAGTTGTCGACGCGGCGTTTCGGTGGATCACAGTTGGTCTACTACACCTTCTTCAGGACCAAACTTTAAAAACATTGATGTTCTCTATAAAAATAGAAACAAATAAAAAGAATATTGCAACCATAGGGATTAATTTAAGGTCAGTTATGTTTATAAAAAACAGGCTCAACTTAATTGACATAAATTACTAAAACAAACACAAGGAGATGATAGACGGAGCGCTGAAACTTTTCAGACACTCACCCCCAGTCACAGATCTGGGTTGAATCCATCATCGTTCTTTAGCTCACTTCGCCACCCCAGTTGAGACACAGCTATATGCAAATCAGTCTTGACCCTGTGCCTCATGGGAACAGTCCAGACCGAACTGCCAAGCCATGTCTTCCCTGGACCGGAAACAAGCATCCTGGGACCGGTTTCGGGCTAACAGCCCTCATCAGCCAGGCTAGCTTGAATCCAGTGGCAAAGTGAGCAAGGGACCCACATCTGGGCATACCCTGCCAACTTAGGGCGAACAAAGCAAACACAAGGAGATGATGGACGGAGTGCTGAAACTTTTCAGACACTCACCCCCAGTCACAGATCTGGGTTGAATCCATCATCGTTCTTTAGCTCACTTCGCCACCCCAGTTCAGACACAGCTATATGCAAATCAGTCTTGACCCTGTGCCTCATGGGAACATTCCAGACTGAACTGCCAAGCCATGTCTTCCCTGGACCGGACAAGCATCCTGGGACCGGTTT